>PVKA01041794.1:0-17841 GCA_004027165.1 Ctenomys sociabilis
CACATTCATAGTGATCTTCCTGCTTTTTGCCTCCCATGTGCTGGGATGACAGGCGCGCGCCACCACGCCCGGATTGCATTGCCGGCTCAGCGCACCCGAAGGCGGGGCCGGCGCGGCTAGGGGAACCAAGGATCGAACACTGGTTCCTACGCTTACCTAAGCAAGCGCTTAGTCCGCTGAGCTATACCGCCGGCCCTTCCGCCTTCGATTCTTTGGGTATATACATGACAGTATAGTTGTTGGGTCTCATCTGGCAATTACAGATACATTTTTCTCTTTGAGAACCTGTCAGATTTTTCCAAGTGGTCACACCACTTCAATGTCAGGTGCCAGTTCCTCCACATCCACGCAAATCTGTGTCACTGACTTGTGGGAGTGCGGGAGGGTATCAGAGCCGGGCTGTGTAGCGTGGGTAAACTTGTACCTCATGGTTTGGCTCACAGCTACCTAATGACAAATGACGGAGAGCATCTTCTCACTTGCACATTGCTCCTTTGTATCTCTCTTGGTGTCCTGTGCTTATTTTGACTGAGTTGTTTGGCTTTTGTTATTGAACTGTAAGCTTTCTTCATATGCGATTGGCAATTACTTTTTCCTGTTCTATAGATTGTATTTCCACTTTCTTCATAAAATCCTTTAATGTATTTTTATGAACAGTATTTAATTTGAATGAAGTTCAGAAGTTCAGGGGCCAGGGAGATGGCTCAGTGGAACAAGCACTTGCCTGGCAAGCATAGGGGTCTGAGTTCAATCCCTAGTCCCTTGTTCTGCAAAAAATAAAACAAAAAACTAGTTAGGTTGAATGAAGTTCAATTTACCTTTTTTTTGAGGAACCAGGGATTAAATTCAAGCCCTTGCGCTTGCCAGGGAAGTGCTTATTCCACTGAGCCACCTCTCCAGCCCCTATTTTTCTCTTTGTTGTTCATGCTTTCAGTGTCTTATTAATGAAGCCATTGCAAAATCCAAGGTTAGAAACACCTCTATCTTTTCTTCTAAGAGTTCTGATTTTTAGCTCTTATATTTATTTGATTCATTCTGAGTTATTTTACAGATAGAGTGAGGCAAAGGTATAAATCCATTTTTTTATTTTAAAGACAACAAGAAGAAAAATATAATAAAACAAACCAGGGTTTCAAATCAGGCTACGAGGAGAGTAACAATAATTAATGCATTATGTATTATTATCAGCATAGCTGCTCAGAGTACAAGACACAGGCATGAAATCTCTAGTGTGAGAAGCTGAATGAGTGAATCAGATCCAAAGGGTACAATAGGTATTTTGAGTTGGGGAGAAACTGTTCAAAACCAAGGAGAAATTTATGGAGGAAGAAGGAAAGGGAGAGGGGACAAATCCATTTTTTCATATGCTAGTATCTAGTTCTCTGAGCACCATTAGATGAAAACATTGTCTTTTCCACCACAATTGGAAATCAATTTGGCATAGATATTTAGATTTATTTGTCAAGTCAACATCATCTTTTTTGTGTGTGTGTGGCCACTCAGCCTGCCCTGGGGGCAGCATGTGGTGCTAGGGATTGAACCGCAGTGCTGTGCTTGTCTAAGCTTGCCTAAGCTTGCCTAAGCAGGCACTTTAGACCACTGAGCCATCTCACCAGCCCTCAGCGTCACCACTGATTTGTCAGTATGTCTTTCTACTACACTGTTCCGAGTACTGAGGCACTGAAATGGAGAAGCACGAATCCGCTAGCTTTGCTCTTCTGACATGATTGTCTGCTACATTTGGTCATTTGCAGTTTCTTATGAATTTGAGTGTCAGCTTTTGCATTGCTTCAAAACAGGCCACTCAAATTGGTTAAGATTGCCTTTAATCTGCAGATCATTTTGGTAGTACTGCAGTAACTTAAATTGCCATATTAAGCCTTCCACCATGAACACAAGATATCTTTACTCATTTATGTCATCTTCTTTTCAGCAATGTCTATCATTGTCACTATAAAAATTTTCACCTCATTAGTTAAATTTACTTTTCTATTCATAATGTTATTATAAATGGAATTGTTCTCCTGGTTTCATTTGGGGGACGTTCCTTTCTGGTACAAAGGAACCCAGCTGAGTTTTGTGCAATGGCCTTGTGTCTGTCGTTTTGGCTAAAACATGCAGTGGCTATTTCATGGCTTCTTTGGCAGCTTTCCTTAGTGTTTTGCTTTGGACTTTTTATCTCTAAGCCATGTGTTCATCTTCATCAGCATTTGAACTTGGAATAGATGGAATCACGTTGTGTGACTCTTTGGTGATTTGTTTCTTCTGCTCCATGCTGTGCTTTGAGAATCATCCACAGGACAGTTGTAGCTTGTCCTTGTTGCTGTCTGAGGAGCCCTTGCATAACACAGGGCACTTACAGGTTTTCCCATGGCGGGCATCGGGGCTGCTCTCCACTGGCACCGTCATGCACAGGACTGCTGAGAACCTGATGCACAAGCTCATTGGGGTTGACCTCAGGGGGGATTCTTAGGCTATGCAGCTCGTGCCCGCTCTGAGTCCTGAGGCAGTGCCAGTTTTACATTCTCCTTAATGGAGAGAGCTCAAAAGTGAATGCCCATTTCAAAGAAATCATTTTGAATCTGCCAGAGGAGACAACTGTGTGATGACAGACAGGGATGTGGACGGAAGTCGGACTCCGATGTCAGAGCACGTGCCTGGTGGGGCCAGTGTCTCCACCCTGTCACTCGGCCTCCTTTCTTGTGACTGTTCACTGCCCACAGCCCTGACCAAAGCTTCACCCCTCCACAACTTCAGTCTCTCCATCTGTAACACCTCAGTGAGGGAGCTCGTGGTGACCGTGGATCACGCCACCCTCCCGCATTCTGTGTCTCACATCTGTGAGATGCTCACAGTGACCACCATGGCAAAGGCATGGGCGCCGACCTCCTGCCGTGTTCCCACTGTCTTCATGTTGTCAAGCATCTTTCCCATTGCTCCTGCCCTCGCCAACTCTCTTCACCCCATAGTGGCTATGGCAAATGTCCTCTCTTCACCCACTTTACCTCCTCAGCCCTTCAGAGAGAATACTTGCTTTCTTCTGCTGCCCTCTTCCCCTGCACTGGCCTTCACAGTGGCCCTTCCCCTGACAATTGAGCTCCTTCAATCAATCTGGAGCTGGAAGAACTCACCATGTGGGTAGTGGCTTCATGAATTGACAGAGGGAACCACATGAATGCTGAGTTTCTTCCAAGACATTCTATTTACATTTCCTCCCTAAATTTTAAGTACTAAATTGTGCGTTGAAACATCTGCCTATAAATGCATCAGCAACCCAGTCACTGGTCCTCAGTCACTGGGCCCTGCAAAGTGCATTGGGCAACTAGTCTTTTGCCCACCCATCCAAGTGCTACCTACAGGAAGCACCTCCCACTGCTCCAAGACTAGACTCTTCAGGCTTGCCTGTTACAACCCCAGGTGGGTCTCTGTCAGTCTCAGTTACTATAATCCCACCAACCTGCTCAGTAAGCATTGAAATATGAACAGCCCTACTGACTGAAGGCAGGTCCAGTAGTCCTGGGACCTACTCCATGGGGGCCACCCTTACAGAACAGAGTGGGCAAAGACAGTAGCATATCACTCTGTGGTGTGGATATAGGCTCAGAAATCATCATTAGCCACTTTCATGGTTGTGCAAATGGGGTAGAACGTCCTCGTGGAAACCTGGAGGGCATGGCCTCCTGCGCACCAAGCCTCTCAGTCACATGGAGTATTCCTAGGGCCATAAAACCAAAGCTTAAGTTGAGCAAAAGAGAAAATGACACAATCAGTGCATGCAGTAAACACAAGATGTAGGAAGATGCTGGTGCCCAGCACAGCACACCTTTTTACAATAGATTTTTGTGTATAAGTAGTAAGGATAGACTCTAAATAATGACTAAAAGCAGGACATAGTACAGGAACCAGTAACGTGGTCATTTACTATCATTACCTAACATCACTGTACACACTCCACTCTTGCACAAGTGGCAGTGCAGTAGCTTTGTTCACGACAGCACCACCACAAAAGCATGAGTGGGTGTTGTACTGTGACATCACAAAGACCACAACATCACTAGGTGATGAGAATTATTCAGGCTCCGTTGTGATCTACAGGACCACAATTGGTCAGTCATTGACTAGAATCCAGTTTTATATTTGTTCTTGCAAAAGCCTTGGCAAAGCATAAACCAAGATTTATGCCTCATGTTCTTAGGGCGGACAAGGAAATGTCTCTGTCTCGTCATGGTGTCCCCAATCTCAGAGGCAGCTGGCCAAGCCAGGGCTTGACTCTCAGCTCCACTCAGGCCCCTCCTCCCTTACCTTCAGCCAGGGACAGGGACTTGGAGGCAAGGTGTTCCACTGCTATCCCACCTACCCGACAGATCCCGGGTATTTAAATGTAAGCTGAAACTTACCCCTCTTTTATCAGGGAATGTCTATTTAAGAAATTTGAAAATGATTCATGAGCACTAATCTCTGCCAGTCATTGGGTTCTACCTTTTACGCACTTAATTATAAGTAATCCTTACACGCAGCATGGATAATCAGCAAATAACTGCACATTTCAGATAAGCTCAGCAACATGCAGAAAGTTAAATTGGCCAAAGCCGTACAGATAAGAAATGGCAAATCTGGGAGCTGACTCAGGTATATACAGACCCAAAACCCTCTCTCCATCACATTATTTACTTATGTTTACTCTTAAAGCCTTGTTCTAAACAAAGTCCTGGTAAACTGTTAGATACCAACCAGGCGCACGCTCGGATTCTTTCCAGGTACAGTTTCATGTTGGGGCTGCCCCAAGGAATGGGGCCAGGCAAGTGGGAGCACCTGGCACAGCCCTGTAGGGAGCAGCCCTTGCAAGCTCAGGGCCTGGGCCTACGCCTTTGCCACCCTGCAGGGAATCAAGCCCTCTGGCAGCTGCTTTGGAAGGCAAAGCATCGCTCTTGGCAATGGCTGAAAACATGCACTTAGACAGAAGGTAGGAAGTAGGGGACAGAATGTGAGGGCAAGAAAGGGCTGTAGGACAGAGGAGATGGGGCAGGAGGGCAAGGCAGGAGAATGGAAAGGATTAAGAGGTGGCCTGTGCTGTACGTGTACCAACTACCCAGATGAAGGTATTTATCATGGATGGAAAACATACTAATTTTTAAACTGGTAGAACAGAACTAGTTGTAAGAATGAACTCAAAGTTTCAAACATTTTAAATATCTGCAAATACTTCTGGGAATGGCATCCAACAGCCCCTGGCACCTCAAAGCTAAGGCAATCCTAATCCTTTTAAAAGAAAAAATAGCTCAGAGGTCTTGTATTGGATTCCAGGCCCTGCAGAAGTCTGTGAATTCAGGGCTGTGGGACTCCAGCTTCCTGAGCCTTGCAGCGAGCCTCTTTTGGGGCAGCCCTGGCATCTCCAGCCCCTTTGCCTCCTGGAGTGGCAGAACACAGTGACTCCATGGCCTCCGAGCTGCCATCCACCTCTGCCCTTGAGCCTGTCCTTCAACATAGGCCTCCACTGTCTCCAGCAGCCACACACACCTCCCACGTACCCTCCAGTGAGCCAGACACGTGGGAAAAGTTAGAGCTCTCCAGTCAAAACCCGACTCCTCCTAAGACTGCAAGGTCACAAAACAGAAAAGCGTCCTTCAAAATTTTAATAATATTTTCACCGTGGCTTTTGTTTTGCATTGACTTTGATTTTTTTCAAATGACAGCATTAAATGTTATTTATCTCCCTTGCTTAACCTCCGGCATCCACAGGTGGCCGCCCCACTGGCCTCCCCAAGCCTACCCTGCCCATCACCTGGGAAGGCTCAGGGAACTCACCACAGCACACCCAAGCCACAGACGCAATGGAACCTCTACTTGGCAGACACAGACTTCCCGCCTGGCTGTCCTTACGTGGTGCTCACATCACATCCGTGCCCCTAACTGCCCCCAACACTGTGAGCTTGCCATGCCTGAATGCCCCCGACAGACCGCAGTAGGCTGGGCATGCACATGCAGTAGATCTCGCACTAGTTAGGGTTCCAAATCATTACAGGGTTTGTTAAGATACATGATCCTAGGTTCTGGTTTGGAAAAATTTTTTAAATTAAAAATTTCATTTAAAAAAAATTAATTGTGGTAAAATACATAGAAGTTAAAATGTACTCCCTTAGCCGGGCGTGGTGGCGCATGCCTGTAATCCCAGCACTCGGGAGGCTGAGGCAGGAGGATTGTTGTGAGTTCGAGACCAGCCTGAGCTACAAAGTGAGCTCAAGGCCAGCCTGAACTGCATAATGAGACCCTGTCTCAAAAAAAGACCAAAAAAAAAAAAAAAAAAAAAAAAAAAAAAAAAAAAAAAAAAAAAAAAAATGTACTCCCTTAGAACCATCAATACCCTCTCCATGCTAGTGGCTGAACCTAGGGTCTTCACACCAAGCTAAATACCCAGGTCTGTATTTTTTATTTTAAGACAGGGTCTTGGGCCGGCCAAATAGCTCAGCGGATCAAAGTGCCTGCTTAGGCAGACGCAGTGGCTAGGGACTGATCCCCAGCATGCCATGCCGGCCCCACCCCCGGGGCGCACTGAGCAGGCCATGGAGACTGGGCGTTGTGGCGCACACGTGTAATTGCTGCTCTTGGGAGGCTGAACACAGGCAGATCACCACAAGTCCAATCTCCAGTGAGACCCTGGAGACCCTTACTAAAAAAAATACAAACATACGGGGTCTTGTTAAGCCACTAAGCGGCCCAGGCTGGTCTCGGGCTTGCAATCCTCGGGTCCTCCTGGCTCAGCCTCCCAGGGTGCTGGGATTGCAAGCCAGTGAGTCCCCGCCCAGCCACCTTGGCCAGTGCTGAGTGTGCAGTCAGCAGCGTCACGCACATTCATGTCATTGTGCAGCCCATTTTGAGGACTGCTCGTGTCTTGCAGAACTAAACCTCTGGATCCCTTAAACAGCCCCATGCCCCCCTCTGCCACAGTCTAGCAACAGTCCCCCGCGTTTCTGCTCTGTGTGTTTTCCTCCTCCAAGTACAGCGAGTAGCTGGAATAACACAAGCCTTCCACTGTATGGCAGCGTCCTTGAGGTTCACCCAAGCCGTACTCTGCATCAGAATTTCCTTCCTTCTTAAGGCTGAGTGAGGTTCCACTGCATGAATAGACCAGGCTGCGCTTACCAGCCAGACACTGAAGTGTCCTTGGGTTGCTTCCACCTTCTGGCCCTGGTGAGTAATGCTGCTATGAATACAGGTGTACAAATACCTTTTCAAAACCCATTTTTAATTCTTTGAGGTATATACTATGTGAAGCTGTTGTAGCATATGCTGATTAATTTTCAAAGAAGCTCCACATGCAAAGGCACTGCTTTGCATTCCCACTAGCAATGATCAAGCTTTTTATTCCCCCCAATTATTGAATTTCTGTTTTTTTTTTTTTTTTTTTTTTTTTCCCTTCTGACTGTGAGGGGCTCCTCATTGTGGTTTTGGACTTCTCTAATGATTAGTGGTGTCAAGCGTCTTTCTGTGTGATTACCGGCCATTTGTGTATCTTCCTTGGAGAAATGTCTACTTGGGTCCTTTGAGCTGTAAATCAGGGTGCTTGTTAGTCATCCTTCTTTTACATTAACAGGAACACCTGTGCTAACTTATACAGGAGAGAGTGTTGTTCCTTGTTCGGGGCCAGCCTTTGATGCCCCAGTCTGCGTTTGGTTGGCCACCTCACCTTCGGATCTGTGGCCCGACTACACACCGCGCTGGGAGCACGTGACCAAGCAGAGCCACGCACCCATGGCTGAGAACCCATTCTAGCTTTCCGGGCACGCCCCCGTCGCCCACAGACTTACCACTAGGTGCCATCTCTTAAAGGTTCCACTACCTACCGGTAGGGCCGCCCTAGGAACCAAGCCCTTTTGCACATGGGCCTTTGGAAGAACACTTGAGATCCAGCTGTCCTAGGTTAACTGTTATTGTGGTTCAGCTGGAGACATTTTGAATATATTCTGCATATTAATTTCCTATAGGACATGATTTGCAAGTATTCTTCCAATTTCCCAGATTGCCAAATACTGCATTTTTAACATCCCTGAAAACATACTTCGGGAATGCTACTGTAGGATCTATAAAAACCTTGCTAGAAAAAAGGGATGAAGAATGGGAGAAAGGCCCTACAGCGAGGGGACGTGGAGGCCAGCTGACCACACTTGGCACCCGGAGCCAGCATAGGGGATGTGACAGCTCTGAGCCGACACCCCCCCCCCCAGATCTGCACTGAAAGAGAAGTCTGTAAAAGTGGCTTCCACTGCAGCATCCAGAAACTAATGGCTCCCTGAATTTCCAGAGCAAGCATATGCCTGGGCACCACTGTCCCCAAAGCGCAGGGGCTTCCCGGTGCAGCCCCTGGATCCTTCCTTGTGAGGGAAGCCAAGCTCTGCGAAGCGCACCATGGGCCACAGTGCCTGCCTGGCTTGTTGGAATGTGAGCACCAGACGCCTGCCCAGGAAGGTCTTCTGCAGGAGCTCCACGCAGCAAGTGCCGTCACAGCTGGCGCCCCATGAGGGAGGGGACCTCATCCCCTCTGCTCCACGCACCCCTTGCGGGTGGAGCAGTGAGGCAGAAGTCTCCCCCCAGGCGCACCACGACGGCGCACCTCTCCTCCATCCTCAGGCTCAGCAGTGCCCTCTCAGCCGCAGCACACAGCACCCGCGCGCCCCTCATCTGTGACTGGTGGGGAGGGCTCTCTGGAGGTGGAGTGCCCTGTATTCCCGCACACAGCCCAGTTTTGTTTTGTCTCCTCTAAATAGTCAGAACGGCCTCATGCAGACTTTCCTACCAGGTCTTTATTCCAGGATAATGCACACCTGGGTCTGGGGAGCCTGCGCTTCACCTATGGGACCTGGGCAATCTTTCTACCATCATAAGAAGAAAAACTTAGGAGCAAATATCAAATATGCAGTAACGTGACCCCCACCTCATCTGTGTAGCCAGCTCTTTTTCTGTTCTGTTTTTCCTCATAACCAGCTGCAGCCAGCCCTCTGGATCTGCAGAGTTCATATGCGCGTATTCAACCAACTTCAGGCAGAAGACAGTTCTTGAAGAGCCTAAAAGCAAAATCTGAATCTTTGCACATCAGGCCCCTGCTAACTGCAGAAGCGATGTGCATGCATACCCTGCTGCGGGGCCATGGCACCACGGGTCCCAGTCCCTCTCCACACTCGTGGCTGAGCATCGTTCACTGTGAGTCCCGCTCGTGTCCTCTCTACCTTGGCTCCACGGCTGCATCTGGCTACACATGGCCATGCTTTTTTTCTTTGTCATCTTTCCCTGAATAAATTCACCGTAGCAGCTGCTCCAATAGCATTTCCATCGTACGCATCACTTCAAGTCATCCAGAGGCCATGTAAAGGATACGAGAGAATGTGTACAGGTTTTATGCAAAGACTACATCATTTTCTAGAAAAGACTGCGGCATCACATGGATTCGGGCGTTCGCTGAAACCCTGGAACCAATGCCTCACCGATACCGTGGAACACCTGGTGTGACTATGCCTGGCGTCAGCCAATGGTGATGCCAATGACTGCTGCAAGAACAAGCAGGCATGGTTTCTATTTTAACTATAAAAGCTAGGTGATTTTGGCAAACTTCACAGCTTAAAACACACAAAAGTAGGGCCAGAGAGACAGCTCAGTTAACTGAGCACCTGCCTAGGCAAGTGCGGGGACTGGGGTTCGATCCCTGGCATCACATGCACCTGCCACGCTGGCTCCAGCCCCAGGCACACTGAGCCAGCGATAGAGTCCGGGCGTGGTGGTGCACACTTGTGAGCCCAGTCCTGGGGAGGCTGAAAACAAGAGGATCATTACTAGTTTGAACTGCATGGTGAGACCCTGAACACACACACACACACACACACACACACACACACAAAATACACAAAAGTAATATTAGTGACACTGCAAAATCTATCATCTATCTATCTACCTATCTATCCATCCATCCCCGGAGTGTGATTCTGAGGATGGGCCATGGCATCTGCTGGATCTGGGCTGGGAATTCCTCATATTACCTGAACAGCCCTGGAGGTGGTCTCTTTTTTCTTGTCTTTTAATACAAGCTAGTTTTTTTTTTTTCTTTAGAAAAAAATACAATATGCACAATGAACAAAGAAAACTTCTGTGTCCCCCTACTGAAGCCACAAAATTAATGTTAATGAATTTCCTTCTTCTTTTAGCCTTATTAAATAAACTTTTAGAAAAGGTGTCCTGGGGTAGGGGCATAGCTCAGTGGTAGGGCACTTGTGTACCTTGCATGAGATCTTAGGCTTAATACCACAATCACCAAAGAGCAAAAACAAAAAGCAGCAAAAAGAACGGTGTCTTCATTGGAGTCCTGCTTGCATAGCAAATGGTGGAGGCAATCCAGTTAATCATGAACCCATGAATCCTTACCATGGACCATTGCTGAGGCATAAAAAGGAGGGAAGCCCTGGCCCACCCTACAACCTGGGTGAATGGCGAAAACCTGCTAAGTAAAGCAAACCAAACACACGGGTCACGTATTGTATGATTCCCTGTATGGTAAATATCCAAAAGAGTTGAGTCTTTAGTGATTGCCAGAGGCAGGGCGGGGCAGAAGATGGAAGCGGCTGCTAAAGGGTGCAGGAGCTCTTTGGAGGTGAAGGAAATATTATGGAATCAAATAGTGGTGATGGTCGCACAACCTTGGGAGTTTTGTGGATTATATTTCTTAATTTCAGTTTTTAAAGGAAATAACAAGAAAAATGTCACATTCTTTGGTTTAAAGATCAGGCTCTGTTTTTGTGACTCCAGTCGCTCAGCTAAGCCTGTAGAAATGGGCCCCTGGATCCAGGCCATGCCCTCCGCCTCCTCCTCCTCCTCCTCCTCTGGCGGAGACAGCCGGGCGGAGCAGGCAGGAGGGTGGAGCAGGAAGGAATGGTTGTGAGTTTTAATGCTCTGTGTACAGAAGGACTGGTGGTGTGTGCCAGTGCTTTCACTGCAGAGCTCCTCTGGGCCTCTGGAGCGGAAAGGTTCCAGGCACGCAGGTGCTGCTCAGGGTGGGACCTCCAGGTGCCCCAGGTGTGCCCAGGAGCCTGGCAAGGGCAGGTCCCAGGAAGCTGTTGGTGCACAGCCACCCACAGCCCCAGCAGCTGGCAGGAGCTCCAGCCAGGGTTTGCACCCACCAAGGGCTTTTAAGAGACACCAGAAATTATGGTTTCTCTCCAGGTTAATAATGGCGGCCAACTGTTGTTCTATGCAAGCTCGTGTGTGGGCCACACGCAGCTGTGGGTGAGAGTTTAAATCATCTGCTCTAAATATACACATGAAAAGCATAGTTTCTTTTGCCTTAGCTGATCCCCAACTCAGTCATTTCACTGTGGGGTTTGCTGTTAATTTTGGTTCGAGAAGTAGAACCATTGAGTAAACAGACACATCTACCAGTGAGCAGTGCTTATGTGGGGAGCCCACTTCCAGCAGCTGTCTTCCCAGGACAGAGCCGCACCGTCTTTGCAGTCCCCGTTTCCCATCTTTGTCCCTACCACGGGCTTCTCAGAGATGCCCTCCTGCCTCCGGGTGCTCCCTCTTGCACGCAGCTCTGTGCGTCATCCCTTCTGTGTCTAAATGGCTGTAGAAGGTCTGGTTCACAGAGCCACTCCCACAATCCCTGGGCCAGATTTGCAGAGAAAACTCTAGAATTAAAAGTAAGCAAAGGGCCTGGGAGATGACTCAGTGGAATAAGCGCTTCCCTGGCAAGCGCAAGGGCCTGAGTTCAATGTCCGGTTCCGCAGGGAAAAAAAAAAAAAAAAAAGAGTAAGCAAACAACAACAAAAAAAAACCAGAGAGACTTTAGCTTGAAGAATTGACAATGAAAAGGAGAAAAAAAAGATTAGGCTGAGAATGGAAAATAAAATAAGAAAGGGTCCCACCTTGAGGGGCTGGAAAAGGCTCCTCCAAGGAAGGGATGGGACTGCACCTCCACAGATGCCAAAGGCCCATTTTTAAGAACTAGCTGAGGTGTACAGGGTCCGCTTCTTCCTCAGTAGCTCAGGTTGCAGCAGGGTGGATGACGTGCACAGGGTCTCCCTGCAGGGGGTCGTTGCCTGTAGCACGTGAATGACTAATTTCTAAGTGGTCAGACAGCATCTGGTCCATGATTTTGTGGCTCTTTTTGCCACAGTGTTGGATTCCTTGGCTCCAGACTGTGTCTGGAGAGGAAGGAGGGTGAACTAAAGAAGGGCTCTGTGCTCAGAGCTGAGCGCCCCAAAGCCGGAGACCCCTTGGTGAGCCAAGCTAGCTCCGCGCCATCATTCCAGAGTGTGCACCGGGGAGCAGGCCGCCAGAGGTGAGCAGCATAGCATGGCCCTTCCTCCATCTTGCAGCCATCAAAACACACCAGTGCGCTCAGCCCCAGGCTAGGGATTTGGTTCTGTGGTCAAGCCCGCCTAGATCAGATGTCTGAACACCACCAGGCCCTCCTGGAGACACTGGGGTTAAGGCTGAGGAGTGAGCCAGGCTGCTGCATCTGGGCCTTCCTGGGAGGAAGAGGAAGGAGGGGGAGAGGGAGGAGCTGTGTGGGGGATGCAGAAGCAGAGGTGGGATGAAATGAGGAGTCTGGGGAACAACCCACCCCCCAGAAGGGGCAACAGTTGAGCAGAGGCTGAGACAAGGAGTAGTCCATCATGATTTATATGTTTCGCTTTCTCCAAATGAGACTGTAGGCAAAGAGTGACGCCCCCTTGCTCTTGTTTGTCCTTGACAAGTCTAGAACAGTTCTAGAAACTACGGAGCAACATGCAGTGTTGAATTGACCGTGTTCACTTTCATGAAATGTTTACAAAACTTAACAGTATTAAAGCAAAGCACTTTTCTCCCCAGGAAAAGTATGTTGGTCTCATGACTGCATTTGTATCAGAGCAAAGCATGGATTATCAGCAGGCAGGGCTGTGGGCACAGCAACAGCTGGATCCAGCCCTCTCAAAGCCCTCTTCAGATGCTGGGGGCTCAAATGTAAGCTGATGCCCTGGGAGACATCACAGGTGCCCCACATCAGTGCATTAAGGGAGAGACAGGGACCATCTCAGCATGGAGCCATCAACGCTCTCTGTGACAGACAGAACAGGCTCAGCCATAAAAGCCAAGGAAGAGTGCACTGCTGCTCTCTGGTCCCTGGTGTGATTCCTGTAGAGGAGACTGCCTCCCTCATTTAGAAGGCGCAGGAGCTGTGCCTAGGAGCTCAAGGGCAGGACTCTGGCTTTCCGACTTGCTGTATTATTTCGTCACAGATTTCCCAGGCCACACTTGTGCTGGTTTCTTATCCTAAAAAAAGGGTAAGATATTCAAAGGAACAGACAGGTTAGAGGGCAGAACAAGAGGATGGGATTTGGAGACATGGGGCAGGGACAGGGCCCAGAAAGGGAGTGAGGGGCAGGGCTGGGAAAGGGAAGAATGGAGCCAGCTAAGAGGAGATGGGGGTGGAGAGGACGGGGCTAGACCCAAGAGGCAAACTGTGGAGAAAAAAAAGAGGCTGGGGAGATGGCTCAGTGAAATAAGTGCTTCCCTGGAAAACACAAGGGCCTGAGTTGGATCCCTGATCCTGCCAAAAAAAAAAAAAAAGCAGGCAAGGTCGTAGGTGGGGCCAAAGTTGGAGCTTGCAGTAGGGCTGGAGCGGGGCACTCCAAGCCTCTGTGCTCCTTGCCCTGTTCCCATGCCTGAGTCTCTTCTTGTCTTTGGGTGGCTTGCCACTGTTGTAAGATTTTCCCCCTCTGGGTTGTTCGTGCTTCCTGATCAGATTTGGGCCACACACGTCTGTTCTCAGCATCCTCCCTGCATCAGGGCTTCCTGGCTCTGTTGCTGGCAATGGCACTTTGTTTTAAGTGGTGTTCACTAGGTTTCTAATTTCCATGTTGTAATTAATAGATATCCACGGGAGATAATTTAGGATTGTGCAACTATTCTGTTACTCTTCAACGTTTTGCTCAGTACCCTACTCAAGGCTGAAGCATGCCTCAAATGTTCCTGCTGGTTGGCAAATGATGGTGGCTTTCCATTCTGCCACTCCCTCCATATTTATCAGGTACTTTCCACGGGAGAAAGTCTCCCTGTCTTCCTTATGCATTTATGTCTGTTTGTTCTTATATGGGAGTGAGCTCCTGGGTCCCTATTTAAATAAAAGTGTTGTAATTCTTTGTTGTGACCGTGAGCTTTCATGTGCCTGTAACCCAGATAAACCCAGTGGGCGCCTCTTCAAAGCAACTCCTGGGTTGTGTACCTGCTCCTGTGTCATCACTTCCTTCCTTCCTGGATCAGCAAGGTGCTCCAGGCTCTCGCAAGGCACACTCCCATGCACCAGCCCTGGATTTGGTCACTTCTCCAAGGGGATGGGGGAATTTGGAAACCATTATTTTAGAACAGGGAGTGCTCACGGCTATGAGGGCATTATTGCTATCAGCACTGTCAGGGGAGAGAGCCGGGAAACATGAACACACACGTATGCACACGTACAGGCACACGCATGGGAGAGACACACGGCTGTATGCTTGCTGTGTCCTGGTGGTCAGGCTCTGGGTGAGCAAGCTGCTGCCCTTATGGGGGTGCACTGAGTATTTACCGCGCATGAACGGAGCATGACAGGATGGCAAGACAGACTTCAGGTATGAGGTTAGGAGGAGACCAGAGCTCCTGCCTCAGGTGCCCTCCTGTGCCCGCTCCCCACGACAGACCTCAGTGCCATCTGGGAGCTGCCCAGGGAGAGGCTCACTTGGTCAGAAGCTGAAGAAGAGCCAATGACCACCAGGGTGAGTGTGGAAGTGGATCGCTTCGGTCCCATTCCTTCCGACGAGACAAGCACACTGAGAGCTGTTCTCATATCTGTCTCTTTGGGTTATAAGCCAGGAGTACACACTGATGGCTTCCACTTCAGGCCCAGGCTTCAGGGTCTGCAGGAACCGCCTTGTGGCTGCAATTTCTTCCAGCAGCAAGAAGTTGCTTTCTGTCCATTCCTAGCATATGCAGAAAGCAGTATCAAAAGTGCTATCTTACATTTGTGAAAAAGTAATGTGCCATGGGATTTAATATCTGTATAGAATTCTTATTGTTGTTACTTGACATAAAGTCCAGGTACCCTATGAGACCTGTATGTTTTTGTAACAAACACAAGTGTTTTCCCAGCCTCCCTGGGAAGCGAGGCATGAATTGCCAAAGGGGAAAGCGCATTTTCTTTCCAGATGCCAAATACTCTGTTCTGTTGTGGTATGGGTTGTTTCAGCGTTCTGCAAGGGAAGGTTCAGGCATAGCTTCTGAGGTGCTCCGCTCTGCCCCCTGTGCTTATGGACGCATCCCTCCCTCAGCACAAGAGCACTAACCTCTAGCTATTAACATACTTGGCTGGAAAAGTGCACAGTGCTGCGTTCTGAAGTTCCTAGGGGATGGTTTTGGGAATGCAGCCACCGCCATTCTTCAAAGTGAAGCCGAGCGATGATTCTGGGATCTCTTCAGGGGGCAGTGAGGGAGGGACTCTTGCGTCCTGTCTGCGTGTCTGAGACTGAGGCCAGGACTCTTGGGTATTGGGTCCATGACATGAGCTCGCTGCAGGGGGACTCTGTGACACTGGGTTGTCACTGCAGCCCCCAGGGAGTATATTCCAATAGATAAGGAATTCCAGATCCTTGGGGCCCAGAGGATAGCCCAAAGGCCTGGCAGAGCTGTGTCCCACCAGACACTTCAGGTCACACCCTGCTCTGAGGTCACCCTGTGACACTCTGCAGGAAGGCTGTGGAAAAGTGGCCAAGGCACGAGCCTCTGCCTTCCTCGGTTTCTCTAAGAGCTGAGTCAGGCTTCCCACACCAAGCCATTTCTTTTCCCACATCCTACCAACCTCCCACCATGGTCCGAGAGACATGCACACATGCAGGCACCTCTTCATTCCACACTTGTCACACACACACTGTCTGACACACTGGGCACACACCACATATCTAACACACCACACACATATATGTCACACACATACATTACACATGTAGCACCAACACCCATGCACACCCCTAATATACACACACACCTAACACACATCAGTGTTCACACACTCACAGATACTGCGTACACTGCATATACCCTGGACCCTGTAGTCCACTTCTTTGGGAGCACTTAGCATAGGACTCTGCACAGAAATATCTTGAACAGATGGAGAGAATTTGAGTTAAACAAGTTGGAACTGTGAACATGTATTTCCAAGACATTTGCTTTACAAGGTACCAGAGTTCAGATCCTTTAGAACTTATAACCACCTAACTTCCAAAACTGTTATACAGATGTAATGCGGTTCTGATCAAAATTCCCACAGCACATCTCACAGAATTAGGGAGCACAATTCTAAAATTCATTTGGAACTAGAATAGCAAAGGCAGTTCTGGGCAACACAGGCAAGGCAGGGGGCATCACAATCCCTGACTTGAAATCATACTGTAAAGCTACTGTGGTAAACACAGAATGATGCTTGGAAAAAAAAAAAAAAGACCCAAAGATCAATTGAACAGATCAGAAGATGCAAAAGCAACCCCAGGCGTATTCAGCTGCCTTATCTTTCACAAGGGTACCAAGCACATTCCCTGGAAGAAAGGTAGCCTCTTTTACAAATGGTACTGGAACAATTGGCTCTGCACATGCCAGAAATTAAAATTGGACCCATCTCTTTCACTATGCACTAAAGTCAAAAGGGTCAAAGATCTGAATGTTTAAAAAGGAACATTAAATTTGCTAGAAGATAGGATAGATAAAACTCCTGAAGACACTGATGTAGGCAAAGACTATGACTAAACCCCACTCAGGTGGAACTGTCACAAAGAATCGACAACCATGAGCTCATCTTGTTTTTGTCTTTGTCTTTGGTACGAGGAACTGAACTCAGGACTTTGCACATGCGAGGCAGTCACCTGTGCCTTTGAGCTACACCTCTGGCCTGGGATCCCATCTTATTAAAAAGCTTTGCAGAGCAAGAGTAACCTCTAACAAAGTGAAGACACAACCCGCAATGTGGGGAAAATGTATGCCAACTCTTCCTCAGACAGAGGATTTGTATCTAGAACATTTAAGAAATAAAAAAAGATCAGAATTTAGAGTCTCAATCCAAAAGTGGGCATCTGAGATGAGTGAACACTTCTCAGATGAAGAAGTACAAACAGCAAATAAACATATGAAGAAATACTGTCCAGCATCCCTAGTCATTTGAAAGATGAAATTAAAACCACACTGAGCTTTCAGCTCACTCCAGAAAGAATGGCTGTCACCAAGAAATTGAATAACAACAAATGCTGGAGGAGCTGTGGGGCAGAAAGAGCCGTTTGCCACTGTTGGTAGCCGTGGAGACTGGTGCAACCACTGTAGAAATCAATACGGAGATTCCTCAAAAACCTAGGGTTGGAGGTCCCATTTGACCCAGTTATTTTCTTGCTGAGTATCTGCCCAGAAAAATTGAAACATCATACCATCATAGCACAGCAATGTATATATACCTGTGTTCAGACCAGCACAATTTGTAATAGCATAATTTATAATCCATCTTGAAAACTATCCAAATGTCCATCAACCAAGAACAGTTAAAACAGATGTTTTTTTTTTTTTTTTTTTTTTTTTGTACAGTGGAATAAATAGCCATAAAGAAGGATAAACTTGAGACTTTAATAGGTCAATGAATACAACTTGAAACCATATTTATAAGTGAAATAAACCAGACTCACATGTGTAAACATTGTATTGTCTTCCTAGCGTGAGAAGCTGAGCGTAAATAAGATCCAAAATGTACAACAGATATTGTAAAATGGGAAGAAATTGCTCAAAAGGAAAGAGAAACTAAGATGGGGAAAAGGA
>PVKA01041795.1:0-17847 GCA_004027165.1 Ctenomys sociabilis
TATTGAATCTTTGATATAATTCAGCTATAAAAAAACCTGTAAATATAATTTCATGTATGCACCTTGTACAGTACCAAAACGTTATGAAAACAGTTTGCAATGTATTAATTCATCGACTCTGTATGGTTAAGGTGTTTTGAAACTGTCTGATTGACATTTGTATTTTAATAAAATAAAAATAAATGGAAAAAAAAGAAAATTGGGATTTTATTACAATAACAAACTTTCAGAGCTGTTTCTCTCTTGCAAAGCATCCTTAGAAACTGGATATGATACCTTACGCTTTTTACTTTTATGATCCACATTTGATTTCAAATTTTCATAACGTAAGGGCTAATGAAGTGCTTAATGAAGACATGTACTTCTCAGGATAGGGAGCTGTGATTCAAAACATATGGATTATTAAGAGGACAACAAGTAATAAGATTATACATGAAGATAATAGATAATGCTTTACTGTATTTTTCTATATTGCATTTTGTGAATATAATATGAAATGAACCTACATACTATGATTTTTAGGTAATTGTTACTTTAATATGTGTGCCAGCGGTTACAGCTCTTTTAGATTCTGGAAATTACCTTTGCTGAGGTTGTTTTGGTAGTCACATCTTGTACTTATGTTAACATTATCCATCTTAAATTTTAATTATAATTTGAAGAATAAGTCTGTGAGAGTTATGATGCATAATATAATAAAGTTTCATGCATCATCACTCAAATATAGACATCTGAAAGCAATGGTATTGCAGTAGTCAGAAAGGAAATTTTCAATTGTAAGATTGCTTTAAATTATGCATATATAAAACACTGTGATAAACATTATTTTGAAACTCTAAGAAACTGACCTGAACCAAACAAAATCATGAGGACTGTTAGGAAAATGATTCCATTGTTCCCTGGCAATAGGGATTAAAAATGCTTCTTCCACTTTGGAACCTCCTTGGGAGTTACCATGCATAACATATCAAGGTTTCATGCATCATTACCTTAATATGTGTATCTGACAACAATGGTATTGCATCAGTCAGAAAGAAAATTTTCAATTGTGGAACTGCTTTAAAAACAGTTATGCTTTGAAGTACATATACATTGATTTATATAATAGCTCAATTTAGAAAACACATGCAGGTTCTCATATAATTAGCAGTTTTGGATGAAAAAATATGTACTTTTTCACTTTTCAGGAACGGAACAAACAATTGCTTAGGTTTGATGCAACTATACATTGTGGATTACTTGGACTTTTGTGAAATGAAAATATAAGCTAACGAAGTATGTTTCAAGTATATTGAAACATACTTTTATTGAAACTATGAACAGACCCATAAACTTTTTAAGACATAACAAAAAAATCTCAAAATGAAATACACAGTGTAAGCTTATTTAGGACTCTATTTTTTTATTTTACAATATAGCTTATAGGAAAATATACATCTATAAAACCTTGTGATAAACATCAGTTAGAGGGCAACCCACTCGGGCCCCCCTTTTGTCCCTCTCCGACAGAAGCTTTTCTATCCAATAAAGTTTTTTCCTCAACCTTTGTAAAAAAAATAATAAATACATAAATAAACATCAGTTAGAAATGCTAAGAATGTCAAATGGGCCAAACAAAATCCTGAGTTTTGCTAAGACAATGATTCCATTATTCCCTGGCAACAGGGATTGAAAATGCTTCTTCCATTGTGGAACCTCTTTGGCAATTTGTAACAGGGGTGAAACTGGCCATGGATCAAAAGCATGTGAGGTGTCCACAGAACTGAACATAATGTGATGTTTTCCAACATCTCCTGAGGATGCTTCCATCAGCTTCAAGTTTTCCAGGTCTCCTGAGTGGATAAAGATGGCTTTTAGGCACTGTTACTTCGTAGGTGAAACTGGATAGGAATATTTACTAAGTACCAACCTGCACAAGGAACAAAGCCATACATTCACACTGAGATGCCCACAGGGTGGGAAAGGAGTTCAATCCCTTGTATGGAGAAGTGATGCCATTTTAAGACATTACCTTTAAGGAACTCCATGAGAATCCTTGGACCACAGCAATGAGAAATATGATTCCCTCGATGTGAAGCTCATACAAAGGGCCCCACCCTAACTACAACAAGCCTTGTAACTAAAACCTTGTGATAAGAAAGTGAAACAAGCATTGCAGGCAATTCCAACACTAAAGGCAGGAGTTGAACATGAGGAGGCAACAGGTTAAATGTGTTTTTGAATTTCAAGTATTGTAAAGTAGATCAACAATAAAGAGGTAGACAACAGTAAGCAACTTAGAGACTTCAAGAAAGAAGAATTTTCTGATGTGCAAAATGGAAAACATACATTGTTATTGTAGGTTCTGAAATATGAATTCTCCCAATGAGGGGATCACATGACTTTAGACACGCAAGCAGAAATAAATCTAAATAAATAATATTAGATTTATTTTCAAAAGTTTGCAGGAAAGAAACACATCTCATGCAGTGCTATGCAGCAATTTCTCGGCACTGATAGCAAAAGAGAAAAGAGCAAGAGGCAAAAGCTGGTGGCAGAAGTAAATTTGCATACATGCAAAAGTGAGGCTCTTATTGGATTTCCAAAGGGAGACACTAAGTAAGGATTTGGAATCTAGTGCTGAGCTGGTAGCTTGGTAATAAGAAAGCAGATCCTGAGAGAAATGAAAGAAATCTCCACAGGTAATAAATTCTTGTTGGTGGTGAGTGGAAGGTGAGGAGTGAGAATATAAATACCTAAGTGACAGACTTAAAGGAATGGAGGATTGTAGAATGGGATGGTGTGATTAGGGAGGATCACAGGAGACTCTCAAAGAGATATCTTAGCCACTCTTGTTCCTGAAGCGAGTTTCTCTAGTGGGCGCCCCCTGCAGGTCAAAAGCACACCTGCAGAAAGGTTTATGCCTGGACTCACACTGAAGTTCTCCCACTGTGCCTCTTGCACAGTAATACACGGCTGTGTCTTCTGTGGTCACGGAGGTCAGCTGCAGGGAGAACTGGTTCTTGGCTGTGTTAGGAGTGATGGAGATGCGATCCTGGAAAGCTGGGTTGTAGCTTGTGCTACCTGTCCATAACCCCATCCACAGTAGAGGTTTCCCAGGAGGCTGGCGGACCCAATTCCAGTAGTAACTACTAGTGACAGAGCCTCCAGTGACAGTGCAGGTGAGGGACAGGGTCTCCCCAGGCTTCAGCAGGTTTGATCCTGACTCCTGAAGTGTCAAAGCAGACAGCACACCTGAGGACAAGAGGAGGCACAGTGAGTCTTTCCCTTCCCACATCCAGGCCCCTTAAACTTTTGGAGATGCCAGGACCCTCACCCAGGGGAGCAGCTGTCAGACACAGAAGGGTCCACATTGCCTGCATGTTGCCCACAGGATGAAGAACTCCACAGAAGCCTAGCTGGTGACAGGAGTTTATTCTGCTAGCACCTATCCTAATTTGCATGCGTGTCTCAAGGGTGTGATATAGGATTCTCAGCCAGGGTGATTGTCACAAGACCCTAACACATGGTGCTGTGTATGGAAGCTGCCTAGTATGGCACTGATTATGTGGTATTTATCACTGGTTAAGCTGTAGCCTATTCTGTAACATTTCTTGTGTCTCTGATGCCTCTGATGGACATGTGAAAAAGAGGTGGTGGATCTCCCAACTATCTTCTGAAACACAATCAGAAATGTAACTTCTGGAGAATCTCTCAGACAAGTGCTGTTGCTGGTGGTGATGCACGATGTACCTCAGCCCACCTGCTTCAGATTGTCATGGCCTACTACAATAAATATCTGCAAAATAGAAAATCTTTACCTCTACCAAATTTGGGATACTACTGAATAGCAGTACTGTTATATGTTCTATTTCTGCAGAGGTTCAAAAATTTTAGTAGTCGTACTAGGTAAGGAGGAAGGGTGTAAAATGAAGGAATGGAAAATGTTTTTGAACTATGGATCAATGGAATTGGAGGAGGAGATAAAGGTGTGGTAGGGAGTGAAATAAATTAATAAGCATACAGAAAATCAAGATAAAATAAAGGGAAGAAGAATAAGAAAATTTGCTGGAATGAAAAATAAAAGCAAAAGCAAAACTACAGGAGCAGAATGAAACCATAGGATTACAAACCTCAAAGCCTCAAAATCTCAAAATCTGGCTAAGAAAAACAAGAACACATAATAGAAAAAAATAAAAGGGTTGGGGTAAACAAAACTGTGTTATGTACTGAGATTTTTCTTAACAAGATCTGTACTCTAGGGGTCAGGCTCACCAGTCTTCTTGACCGGTTGTAACTTTAATGTCTATGAGTCTTTGAAGTGTCCTTCTTGTCCTGGTGTCCCCTCTGTTCCTTCCTACCTGAATGTGCCTCGAATTGAAGCCAGGGTGTGTCTTTCCTCTCTTTAGTAGATGGAAATCCAAAACAGCCTCCATTTTCTGCAGGACACGGGCTGCTAGTTTTATGTTCAACTGGGTTGGTAGACTTAATGTCAACAGTGACGAGGTCTGTTCCTTCTTTTCTCTCCCTGGGTGTTCTCCTCATCTATGTTTCCGTGAGATGTGTATAATTTGACTCTGCTCTCCTGAGCAGTGATTCTCTGTGTGTAGATTAGGGCTTCTCTTTCATGGGGGGGGCACATTGGCTCTGGTGAGGCATGGCTGTGCTCTTTAATGGAGTGTGGGGTGCTACTGTCTATATGATTTCCCACATGTGTGTTAGACACCACACCACGTCTAGTCTCTCACACAGGGGAAGCATGCCACTATTCTGACATGACTTCCTTCTCTCACATAAGGAAACAAGGTTGCACTCTGGGTTTCTAACATTTGTACGCAAATCATTTATTTTCTTTTTGTGTAGCCTGTTCAGCCCACCCTTGTGGAAGGGCTAGCATGGCATATGGTGCCAGGATCATACAATGGTCTCTGTACCTGCCTAAACTTTTCTAAGCAGGCACTTTAGACCACTGAGCTGTCTCACTGGCCCAAGTATGGGAACTTTTTTTTTTCTTTTTTTTTCAGTACTGGGGATTGAACTCAGGAACCTGTGCTTGTCAGGCAAGTGCTTATTTTGCTGAGCTATCTCCCTGGCCCCAATATGGAAATCTTTTAATTAGTTAACTGTCTTAATAAACGTGGTCAGGTTCTGCACATATGAGCCTTTCTTTTCATCAAGTGAGATGGTTTGAGTTTTTCCTCCCAATTTCTCCTGATGGAAACTTAGATCTCAAACAATAGTTTCTTGAAATGTAAATATTGGGATGTGATTGGGTCATGAGAACCCCTTCTTAGAGAGATTAAACCTCTACTGGCATAATGGATTAGAAGCTTGTTGGTGTGTGGCTTTGTTATAAGATTGACTACTTCCCCGCATACTTGGCATCTAAGCACAGGAGGACATCCACTTTGCATGGACCCAATGTGAGGCCCTGTAGGCCAGTATTTGCTTGGACCAAGCTGTTTGGCAACTGCAAATATAATGTAATGAATCTCTGTCCTTTTCAAACTGCTCATTCTAATCCATCAGTTCTGTGGCAGCCACAGAAAATGGACACAAATACTAACTAACTAGAATGAGTAGGAGAATGATTTCACCATAGTATTGCAAATGTTTCAGCTCAATCTCTTACCACATTCTTCAGTAGGAAAAAAAATCTTGGAATTTAGAACTATGATAAACTTCATTTTTCACAGATTTTCAACTGATTTTTCATTAACGAGTTTAGTACTAAGCCATAGTATTCAGGAGTTGAGACACTGTGACAAAGGAAAGACTATTTTAGTGACATGTCTGAGGGAGCCTCTCTCAAGGAGTGTGCCAAAATACAGGCTCCTTGTCAAATGAATGTAATTACACTTCTATGATGCATGACCTTTCAGAAAATACTCTCTCACATATTTTAGATTCCATGAATAATAAATTAATTATAATTCTTTCGTTTTATTTCTCCATGTTGCGATGATTATCAAACAGTGGTGCATGTGCATATCAAATGTTTCTTTTTTCATAATCTTCTGGATCTGACATCACTAGTAGTATACTTGTGCATTTTCTCTTTCTAGCCATCTTCCCCATCTCAGTGTAATAATTAATTTCACAATACAAGGGATCTTCCTAGGGAGTGTTGTTGTTATTACAGGACATGCACTGGCATTGGTTGTGCATAGCATTGGGTGTAATACTATGTACACTTTAACCAGCAAATGACCCTAATATGAGACATACATAGATGTAGTTCATAAGAATATTTGAATTTAGAGGAAAATGTCTTTTTAGAAGATATTTCAGAAGTGCACTTAAAACACATACCTGATATGAATGGTCATGTCATTGGAGGACTGGAACTGAGGTTTCCATCTCAGAAAGCATCTCTGTAAAAAGTGAATTTAGTTCTTAATGAACAAGTAAAATTTTATTTATTGTGCACAACATACTGTTGAACAATATACATGCAGAGTGCCATGGCCAAATTTAGCACCTTCATTAAATTACATGGTAACAACTGTAGAAAGATTCTAACTTTGATTTATACATGAAAACATAGGGAATCAAAATACTTATGAAGTGCAGGCATGGGCATGATAGTAGATAAAACTCTAAGCTCCTTGGTACACAAATTGTGCTAAATAATTAAACCACCATGTATGGATTCAATGCTAAACCAAGCTGTTATTAGTGAGGGATGTCATGAGAAGACAGTGACCCTAGCAGCAAGAAGTACAACACCATCCATGTGATGCCTGCTTCCCAGGGACAAGTGCACCTGTAATGATATTTTTGTGTGTGTGTGTGGAACCGGGAATTGAACTCATGCCCTTGCGCTTGCCAGGGAAGCACTTATTCCACTGAGCCATCTCCCTGGTCCCTCTAATTATATTTCTTCTTAAAAATAACAACAAAAGAAAGGAAAGAGCATTATACACATTCTACAGACCAAACAACATAATGAAAACCTGTAAATGCTTGTACAATGTGTTTTTTGCATTCTCTAGCATGTTAAAACAGTTTAAAAATAAAGCAGAAGAAATGAATGAACAAGAACAAACTTTAAACAGTTTTCTTTTGCAAACTTCAAACTCCAGGGTAGAATCATAAATATTGTAACATCAAACTACGTGATGCAATCATGTCACATTTAACATTCAGGATGGCATGAGTAATATTATTTTCTAAGAGAGATAGGAAGAAAATGTACCATTTTTTTGTATGTTAAGGAAGGGTCTACAGGGTTTTCAGGGTCTCACTACTAAATCATACTTAGTGATCCGCCTGTTTACAGTCCTCCAAGACCTGGGATTATAGGCGTGCACTACCACGTCAAGTTTCCCTTACCCCCAGAGGTGAGCTCAGCACAGCAGGCCTGGTGATCTAACCCCCAGCCCTTACACTTGCTTGCAGGTGCTTTAATCCTCTGAGCTATTTGGTCAGCCCTAAAATATACCAAATTTAATGCTGCAACAATCGCTGTGTGTTAAAAAAAACAAACAAACAAACAACAGAATGCACAGCAAATATTCAATAACAAACAGTAGGAAATTTCTGTGCATGGATTTGTATGGAGCTGAATTTAAGCATTGTTCTTGTGTAGGACATGGGGCTATGCATGGAAAGTACAGAGGTGAGAGTGAGAAACATCTTGGGATACTTGAGTATGCATTTAATGTATCTATCTGAACACACCCAACTGGTCTCTCTATGACCTGCCCCTGAGAAAAGGAACATTTTGGATCAGACAAAATAAAAAGACCTTGATGGCAATCTTATACGATTTAAGGAGCATCATTATCATCCTAACTATCCTTATAGGTGACACAAATAACTGCAACTAGAGGAAAAGGTGAAGTTCTTTTAAGAGCAGAGATTATAGCGATGTGTTTTGAACATGGAGCAGGCCAAACCCAAAGTAAGCATACAGCTTCCACAAAGTGGAAAAGGTATGAAAATGGGATTTGAGTGCAGTTTTCTGTATCAAACAGCTTTGCCAACATCTTGCACTTAGATCAGTGACCCTTCATGGGTCCTAAGAAGCTGTTCCCTGTGAACATGTTGGTGAAGAGGAAAACAGTGCAGGATCTCTTATCCTATATGTGGATGTGAGGTTGAAAATTTTCAAGGGGAAATTCCGAAGGCCTCACTGAGATGTTGTATGCCTTGATGCACATTTCAGGAAGAGGGTCAGGTAGAGTGAGAAGGTTAATGTGCTAGCTAATCTTACATCTATGTAAAGATGTGGAGCACTGATACAATTCTAAGTGAAGAGGCAGAGTGAAGATTTCTATAGATCTGTACAGAGTGGAGCAGGCAGGTCAGTGAAGTAAAACTTGGTTTTCAGCCCAGGAAATTGGGGTACATTAGAACCAGAGGAATAGATGAGAAGTGATTCCTAGAAATGCCTAAGTGATGTGTTTGAGGGCACATGGGTTACAGAGAGACTGAATGACTTTATGGATAGTGACTGTCATTCTCCCATCTCTGCATAGTGGGCTCACCACAGTAATCTATACCTTTTGTGTCTGTTCATGGTGTTGAGCACTGAGTTTAGTTGTCATGGGTTTCCCCTGATTTTCAGAAGTGTAACTGCAGAGAAGTTTGGGTTGGGGTTCACACTGATATCACCTCACTGTGTCTTGCACAGTATTATGTGCATGTGTCTTCAACTGTCATGGACTTCAGCTGCAGGGAGAAATAGTTCTTGATTGAGTCAGCAGTGATGGAGATGCAGCCCTGGAAATCTGTAGTATGTGCTAACTGTCCGGCCTCTCATCCACTACAGACCTTCCCATAAGGCTTTCAGATCCAATTCCATTAGTAACTGCTAGTGACACAGCTGCTAGACATGGTGCAGGTGAGAGAGAGACACCCCAAGCTTCAGCAAGTGTGCTCCTTACTACCAAAATGTGAGATTACGTAGCACATCCGAGGATGAGGGGAGCCATAATGAATCTTCTGTTCCCATATCCATGTACCAACAAGCACTAGAGATCTGAGAAGTCTCACCTGGGGGAGCTGCCATTACACACAGGAGGGTCCACAGCACCACTATTGGCGATACATTCTTTTTTCTGACAGTAGGAAGGGCGATTTGCATGTGTGACTAGGGACTATATGAGAGGCTGAGCAGGTTCACAGGTATTACTTAAAGTTGGTTCTGAGTTATGGAAGGTGCTGAAACTGGCACTGATAATATGGGATTCAAACCCGGTAGATCACTTCTCCGTTTTTCAGATTTGTAGAGAATGGTGTGGTTTTTGACAATCATATCAAGGATATGTTGAGGGTTGCTGTTTTATGTGCTATCAGTCCAACATTCTGTGGCTTTAATTTCAATTTCTGGAGAAATCCTTCATGGAGATGGTATTTTTGTGGCTGCTGGATTCATTAGCTTGCCTCACTGCCTG
This sequence comes from Ctenomys sociabilis, assembly GCA_004027165.1. NCBI lineage: Eukaryota > Metazoa > Chordata > Mammalia > Rodentia > Ctenomyidae > Ctenomys > Ctenomys sociabilis. The sequence continues at coordinate 9,381 of PVKA01041795.1, forward strand.
GCATTGTTGTTTCCCACCTTAGTTAGATAAAGGTCTTTGAAAATTATTTTTTGTTTTACTCTCTACTTCTTGTATCCACAAAATGGATACTGTCCTGGCTCTGATACAAGAAAATGTCCTAATGCATACCAGCATTTTACTAGAATGTTGCCCACAGAAAATATGTTTGTGACAAGACTTTGCATCAAATCATAGGGCAGGAGACATCCAGTGACAAAGAGGTAGAGGGCATGTATGTTGAACTGGACTGAGGGCTGTGGTGTTATTGAGGGTTGACAGGAGATGCCACAGGAAGGACAGAAACCTTGATCTCCATGCAGCACACAGAGTACACTAAAACGAGCCAAGAAGGAAGAGTCAGCCAAAAGATTCAATTTAATTTGACCGTTAGAGGAATTAAAAATGGTTTCTATGCCTCACACATAAGTCTCCAAAAAGAGGCCTGTTGCCTTCATGATTCCCACTTACCCTCTAGGTGAAATCCACACTTCATAACACTTTTATCATCTCACACTCTACACATCAAACTCCAATATCATGGCCAGGAAATAGTCAGGAATGTCTTCTTTATGCCCTTCATGTGCACTTACACTGTCAGAGTCTGTTATTCTCCATAAACCGACTTTTAAAATATTAACAAGAGGGCTGGCCATACAGGTCAGAGATTAAAGACACACTTAGGCAGATGCAAGGGCCACCAGTTCCATTCGCTGCTTACCGTGCCGGCCCTGACCCTGGGTCATGCTGAGACAGTGATTGAGACTGAGTGTGGTGGTGCGCTCCAGTAATCCCAGCACTTCAATGGCTGAAAAACATGAAAGACCATTACAAATCCATCATGTGTAGTGAGACCCTGTAGGCCCTGTACATTTAAAACAGTTCCACCTTCTCATTAGTACATGATACTAGGTGTAAATAACATCTCATCAAAATACACTTTTGCATAAAATGCTAAAGACTAAAATCACTTTTCTAGGCAACAAACTTGGCTATAAGCAGGGGCTTTTCTGCTCTTTGAAGGCTAAGACAAATTTTCAAGAGAAGCAAATCATTAAAATAGTATTTAATTTTTCTTCACTTTAAAATAGAAAGTGAGGGAAAAATAAGAAAAAAGTGAGACATAAAACATGGCATCATTTTGGAAACTAAGAAAAATAATTTATAATGACTTTATTTTGATTACTACATTTTTAATAGACAATACTGATTGATAATGGACATTTCACTTTTTTTTTTTTGTATTTTAGGGAAGGTCCTACAGAGTGTTCAGTATCTTACCACTAGACTGAACTCAATACTGATCCGCTTATTTAGAGCCTCCCATGAGCTGGGATTACAGGCACATGTTACCACACCCAGTCTCAAGAGGCTGAAGGTGGATCCCCACGGCTTGCCCAAGGATGGAATCCCTGGATCCTGCACCTGCTTGCAGGAGATTTAATCCCCTGAGCTCTTTCACTGGCCCTAACATTTCACTTTTATTTGGTGAAATTATTCATACTTGAAATTTATATGTAAAAACTCATTAGATTAAGATATAAAGTTCTAAATTTTATAAATTTTATTTTTTGATCAACATTCAATATACTTTATTTGAAAACTCCACTGACTCTAGATTTCTTGCTAATGCTACCAAAATTCACAGACTTTTTTTTCACAGACTTGAAAAATAGGACAATAAAAATTTCTGAGACAATATATTTTTCACTTTGCGGTTTTCTTTTTGATAAGGCAACACAAATCACAACTTTGGTGTTTCCTTTACAAATGGAAGTTTTATTATGATTTAGAAAAATCTTCTTGGCTCTCTAATGTATATGATATGTAAGAATTAAAACAAGCTCCTTTTGTGAAAATTGTCATTTTAGCACAAAATTTGCTAATCGGTATAGATTGGTCTGTTACAACATATTACATATTATGAGATTAGAATTTCAATTTTATAATAACTCATTTTCTTAATCTTTAGAAATCTTCCTTAAATTCAGCATTGTATCCATAAAGCTGTGTTTAAAATAATAAAGATTTCTCAATAAAAGTATATCAATGGCGAGATAGCTCATTGGACTAAAGTGCTGCTTAGGCAAGTGCAGGAGCTGACGTCATGCTGCCCTGGCCCTGCCCCTAGGTGAACTGAGCCTGGGACTGAGTCCAGGCATGGTGGGGCATACCAATAATCCCAAAACTGGGAAGGCTCAAAGCAGGAAGATCAATAGGAGTTGGAGCTAACTGGCCTGTGAGATTTCACAAGAAATAAAACAAAATAAACTAAACCAAAAAACACTAAAAAAAAGTATATCGATAAATTTCTAAACAATAGAAATCTATTTTTAATGTATGAAACTATTGTTAACCAGTGTCTTCAGTGAATTTCAATGCAATATCACAATTAAGTCAAATATGAAAGGTTAAAACACATTTGGCATATGTTCAGGATTGATAATGAAAAGGATTAAAATAGTAACTCTTCATCCCTAAACTTTCAATTGCTCAATGGAAGAACTTTTAATTAACATTTTAGAAAATCTAATAGAATTGTATAGGTACTTGGGCAAAGAACAGTAATATAAAAATATGAAGGAAATATTTAGTGCATAAAGAAAAACAAGATCATACATTCTAAAAGAAATATTAGGAAAACATTATCATAGAGTTCACAGATGATGTTTTTCTAAATGCATAAGTTTATGTCATCAATATCTGTTTTTTGTTTGCTTATTTTTTGTGGAATAGGGGATTAAACATAAGCCCTTGTGCTTGCCAGGGAAGCATTGAGCCACCTCCCAAACTCCTATGTCATCAATATCTTTAAAGTTATTTTCGTTCGTTCTCAAGACATTTGTATCAAGAAGTTTGCCCAGAGAAGGCGTTTGTGACCATGGAAATTAAAAATAACAGCAAAGAGACTTTTGTCGTGTTAATCTTAGAAGTACATTTAAACAGTCTGAAATTATGAAAGAAAGAGATATAATAAAATAATATAATTTATATATTTATATCATTATAGAAAAAGCAATATATGCTATATGTACTGTTTTACAAAATAGAAATAAATTTTTAATATGTCAGTTTGCATGAAGAAGAAATAATGAGAAAGTACAGAATATATTATCATTTCATATAAGTATAGAGACAAAAATGGTCCAGCAGGCAGAAACAGCAGGGACAAGGCAGGTAAAGTCTCCCAAGAGTTCAGTGGACCTGGTCTTTTTGAGACCATGATGGCCTGGCTCCTGTGCACCTTGATAATGCCAAGCACTCTACTGTGTCTGCAGCACCCTGTGCATGGATGGAGCAGCTTCCTGTTGTGCTGAGCTTGGCCTATTGATCCTGATCACCGAGCGGTAAGGTATTTGACTCTGTTCACACTAACTGCTTCTCACTGTGAATTCTAAAGCAGACTTCTACAAAGTTCCCTGACATACCTTAGGATCTGGTTTCGATAATCAAATCAAAATCATTTTAACTTTCAGGGCTAAATTGTGTTTTTCTCAGTAAAAAGGGTTTTTAATTAATTTTATTGAGAAATAGTTATGAGACAGTTTCAATATAGGTTAGTGGGACAGTTGCAATAACTAATACAATGCATATTGCTGTCTTTGTAGTAGTTATTCATACTACAAGATGCAGACATGATATCTTGCCTGAACACTATCAGTATGAATGTTTACCATGAAACCCTATACAGCAGTTTATAGATCTTTTATCTGTGTCAACCACGTAGATGACTGATGGCCATTGTTTGACAAATTTGCTGTCCGTGAAAGCCTGAGAGAATATTTTCTCTTAATGTGACTCTCCTTAGGCACACTCTACATCATCGATCACTTTCCTTTGTGTCCCCATAATCTCTTTGATCAGAAACTTTGGGACATCACTGAGTTACAGGAAGTTACAGTACAGTTTCTCTTATGTCCTGGGTCCTCAGTGACCTTGAAGGGCTAGGGCCAAAATATTGGCTATCCTAGTAGCCCTCAATGTTCTCTAACTTTTGGTGAGCAACCTTAAGTTTTTTACCCTCCAGAAGAGAAGTATAATATTATTACAACATAGACAGTTGAGCTTAACATCACTGTCTCTCTGAATATCAAACACCTTAGACATAACACAGAACAGTTATTTTCCATCAATTGTTCATATACTAAATTTTAAAGTCCTGCAGAATGTGAAAAAAATAAAAACAGTAAAAATATAGAAATAAACAATGACATATCTTACACAGAAATTTAGAACTCTTACCTATACAACATTGTAGCAGATAGTCCTGTGACATTTTTTCTTCCATCTTCTTCTCATTTATTACGTTTTTTCCCTATGATTGTCATAATTGTGTTCCTATGTTTATGGCAGCACAATTTGTAATAACCAAATATTGGAAGCAACCAAAATGCCAGTGACCTGAAAAACTGATGTGGTGTTTTTACACGACGGAGTATTACTCAGCCATGAAAAAATGGTAAACTCCAAACATTCATATACAAATAGATGCACTTTAATATACACTCATGAGTGAAATGAACAAGACCCACACGTGTAAATATCATATAGTCTCCCTAGTGAAAATACTCAAAACAAGAAATACAAATTGAGGGCATAACAAAACTAAATGGAAAGGGAAAACTGAAAGATTATACAACGAAGAGAAAACCAAGGGTAAAGCTGGGAAACATGGCAGGGGCAAAACTATACATTTATGCCCTCAATATTTTTAAGGCAATAGTCCTGAGAACTCCATCAGGTTTTTGAAACTAGCAGTTAATTGGTAGGATTCTCATGTTGACTAACTATATATGCTGATATCTGTAAAATAAGCAATTGCACTGAGGATAGCAACGTGATACTGTAAAAATTCTTATCCCAAACATACAAGTTGGTAAAAACAAATTAAATTAATGTCATAATCTTGCATATAAACGTTTACTCTATTATTTGAAGTTCATGCCATAAGTTGAGAAATGGAAAGTGAATAGAGAAACACATTTGCCCTCACTGTGGAGAAAAAACAAAGATAGATAGATAGATAGATAGATAGATAGATAGATAGATAGATAGATAGATAGATAGATAGATAGATAGATAGATGATAGATAGATAGATAGATAGATAGATAGATAGATAGATAGATAGATAGATAAGTAGATATATAGATAGACAGACAGACAGACAGAGAGTGAGAGAACAGCTAAAATGAAAAGTGATGGATGAAATATTTCACAGGTTAGGAAAGTGATTTCTAATAATGTGATATGAATCCTCATACTTTTGGACTGAAATGCACTGCTAAGTCAACAACATGTTCAATCAGTTAGGTGATGATACCTAAAATAGTACAGTAAATTTTGTTACAAATTCAATGAATTTTATTATACATTTTAGTGTATGAAAAGGTCATATAAAATACTCTATATGATGTTAGTTTGCATTAACAAATTAATATAGCCAATTATTATTAAATTAAATTAAGGAGACAGAAATGAGCCAGCAAGGACAAGACAAGTAAAGTTTCCCCAGGGCTCAGGGCACCTGCTCCTGTTTGGTATCTGGAAGGCTGGGCTCCTGTGCATCCTGACCATGGAGAGTGTTCTACTGTATGCTCAGCACTCTCTAGAGAGAGCAAGTAGCTCTGGTTTTACTGAGCATGGTTGTTGGTCATGATCACTCAAGAAATGAGGTATTTATTTGTCTATGCTTGTACTGACTGGTTCTCATTGTGGCTTCCAAATTCCTATCACACTTTTACAAGTATCCCTGAAACATCTCAGAATCCAGTTGATGACAGAAACAAAATAATTTCACCTTAATCCTTTAACTGAGTTGCACTTGAAAATGTATTCTCCTGTTTAACCAAGTGAGTCTATAGATATAACAGAGGTCAGGTCAGAAATTTAAAATCATTCTTAATAGCTGAGTAATATTTCATTATATAGAAACACCACATTTTTACCAGCCATTCCTCATGTGATGGACATCTGGATTGTTTCCAAGATTTTGCTATCACAAATTGCACTGCTATAAACATAGGTACACATATATCACTATGATACAATGTTTTCAGTTCCTCTGGGAAAATTCAAAGTAGGGGGATATCCGTTTTGAATAGGACTTCTAGTCCTACTCTTTTGTGGAGTCTCCACACTGACCTCCACAATGGTTGTACCAGTCTAAATTCCCACCAGCAGTGGAGAAGTGTTCCCTTTTCCCCAAAACCTCTCCAACATTTGTTGTTGCTTGATTTCCTTATGATAGCCATTCTTTCTGGAGTAAGATGATATCTCAGTGTTGTTTTTATTTGCATTTCACAAATGGCTAGTGATGTGGAGCATTTTTTTATATATTTATTCACTTCTTTAATTTGGTCATCTGAGAAATATGTATTCATCTCAGATGCCCATTTCTGAATTGGGTCTTTAAATTTGAGGGCCCTGTTATATCTTAGTTCTTTATATATTCTAGACAGTAGTCCTCTGTCTGATTGCTTATTAGTTAGGCTTTTTTCAAAAGTTGTGGGTTGTCTTTGTGCTCTGTTGACAATTTCTTTTGAAGTGCAGAAGCTCCTTAAGAAGAGTTGATCCCAGTTGTTGATTCTTTCAAATGCTTCTCATGTGAATATATGTCTTCAAGAGTTCCTCCTACTTTCTCTTCCAGGATATTGAGTGTTTCCATTTTAATGTTTAAATTTTTAATCCATTTTGACTTTAACTTAGTGCATGGTGATAGAGCTGGGTCAAGTTTTAGTTTTCTGCATGTAGAAAGCCACGTTTTTCAGCACCATTTGTTAAAGAGGCTATCCTTCTTCCAGTAAGTATGATTGGCCCCTTTGTCGAAGACCAGATGGCTGAGTGTGATTGTAGATGCCTCTGCATCTTCTAATCCATTCCACTGATCCTCGGATCTGTTTTGATGTCAATACCATGTTGAATTTAAAACAGAGGCTTTGTAGCAGAATTTCAAGTCAGGAATTGTGATGCCTCCTGCCTTGTCTTTATTGGTCAAGATTGCCTTTGCTATTCTAGGTCGTTTGTGGTTCCAAATAAATTTTAGGAATTATTTCTCTATATCTGGGAGGTATGTTGGTGGCAGTTTGATAGGGATTGCATTAAATCTGCATAGCAATTTTGGGAGTATGGTCACCTTCATGATGTTGGTTCTTCCTATCCAGGAGCATGGAATATCTTTCCATTTTCAAAAATCTTCTATAATCTCTTGAAGCATTCATATTGAAGTGGATGTCACTTGAATATAGGCTCATAAGTGAAATAAACCAGACACACCTGGTAAATATCATGTAGTCTCCCTAGTTTAAGAAGCGAAAAGAAGAAATACAAATGGAATTGTACAACAACTAAAAACAGTTGAGTCAGATAAGGCAAAGTGAATCATATATGCTCCAAGGTATTAATCATCTTTTCCTGTGGATGGCTAATAACCTAAGTTCGCAGATCAAAATTGGAGGAATAGAGGAAACATAAGGCCAGCCAACATTTTGGCCTTAGCCTTTCAAGGTCAGCGAAGACTCAGGACATAAGAGAACCTGTACTGCAGCATCATGAAACACAGTTGAGCTCCAAATTTTCTGATCAAGGAGATTATGGAGCCGCAGAGGAAAGAGATCAAAGTTCTATCATGTGGCTAGGGAGAGTCACATGGAGAGAAAACTTTCTCTCAGGCTCTCCCAGAGAGCAAACTGGTCAAGCATCGGCCATGACTCATCCACATGGATGACACAGACAAAAGATCTACAGAATACGGTTCAGGACTACAAGATAAACTCTGAGGGGACTTCACTGACCTCATCAAAAACAAAAAGTACATGTGTTGATATATAGGTCTTGCTCTATCTAGGTCTTAACCATCCAGCAGAGAAGTATAAAAATGAGGTATGCACTGTGGGTCCTCAATAATAAGTTGAGCTGTAAATAGCTATGGTCGACGACTTCCTCAGATAACTCACTATTGTTGTGTAATGCTGGACTGTGCTGGATTGTGTCGTCGAGTTTAGGCACCTAAATTAGAGTGACAATGGAGTACTCATCTTTGATAGGTGTAGAGAAAGAAAGAGGTATAGAAAGGAAGACTCATGATGTGTGTGTATGCATAGTATAGTTGGGATAGATAACGCTGTGCTTCTACACAATTCTATGAGAGGCAAGATTTGCACTAATGGTGGTTGGACAGGATATTATGTTGGCTTCTATTACTATCAACAACCACTAGGAAAATAACAAGGTAGAAAGTTTTAATTATTGAATCTTTGATGTAATTCAGGTACAAAAAAGAACATACATAAACAGCTACACTCTCTTAATTTACTGATAAGAAACATCTGCTATAATAATGTCTGTAAGTATAATATCATGTATGCACCTTCTATGATACCAAAACATTATGAAAACAGTTTGCAATGTATTAATTTATCAAATCCATCTTGTCAAGCTATCTTAAAACTGTCTCATTGATATTTGTACTT
>PVKA01041796.1:0-17847 GCA_004027165.1 Ctenomys sociabilis
AGAAGAGAAGAGAAGAGAAGAGAAGAGAAGAGAAGAGAAGAGAAGAGAAGAGAAGAGAAGAGAAGAGAAGAGAAGAGAAGAGAAGAGAAGAGAAGAGATGCAGAGGCCGTTGGGGCCAGATGGGGGGCAGTGCAGTCTACAGAAAGCTGGGGTCCTTGGAGTGGCCTGTGGCTCTTCCTATGGAACTGTGCCATGAAAGCAACAAGTACAAGAAGATGAAGATAAGAAAGGTGCTTCACACAGCCTAAACTACCACACCTACCCACCACAAGCACGTGCGTGCACATGCGCTCTCTCTCTCTCTCTCTCTCTCTCTCTCTCTCTCTCTCTCTCACACACACACACAGAGAGAGAGAGAGAGAGAGAGAGAGAGAGAGAGAGAGAGCCAGGCAGCACCAGAGTCAGAGATGTGAGTATGGGTATTAAATACAGGAAACAATGATTTTTTATTGACAGTGTTAGTGGTCTTTATACTGAGTTACGTCATCCTCGGCCATTACTCTTCTCTTTATTTTTCTCTTCTCTCCTCTTCTCTCCTCTTCTCTTCTCTTCTCTTCTCTTCTCTTCTCTTCTCTTCTCTTCTCTTCTCTTCTCTTCTCTTCTCTTCTCTCCTCTCCTCTCCTCTCCTCTCCTCTCCTCTCCTCTCCTCTCCTCTCCCTTTCTCTTCTTTCTTTTCTTCTCTTTTCTACTCTTCTCTCTCTCCTTTCTTCCTTCCTTTCTGTCTTAGTTACTCTTCCCTCATTGCTGGGACAAAATACCTGACACCCAAAATGAAGGAAGGAAAGGTTTATTTAGCTCACAGTTAGTGGAGGTTTCAGTCCACACTCAGCTGGCTCCAATGCAGAGTGGCACAGGGCAGAGGGCAGCAGTTCATGGTGGTGGCAAAGAGCAAAGAGCAAAGGGAGGGGCTGCAACACGGAGGCCAGCTAGCCTCTTTCCTCCTTACATGGTAATGCAGATTACCTGCCTCAGGGAGGGTGCAGCACTCTCACTCACAGTAATCAATCACAAGCTCCAGAAGCTACCGCAGGACTGCATGAAGCTTTGGGGGGACACCTGTACATAAAACATGAAACTCACTTTTCCTTTTCTTTTCTTTCTTTCTTTCTTTCTTTCTTTCTTTCTTTCTTTCTTTCTTTCTTTCTTTTTCTTTCTTTCTTTCAAGATAATGAAAGAAAGATGCTAAGTCTCACCTCCTTGAACTTGAAATCCTTCTGTCTCAGCCTCCCAGAATTCTGGACATGACTCATAATAGAGTGGATTTGGCCTCCTTCCAAGTGCAGGTGTACCTGGAGCCTAGAAGCTTCCCCCTAGGCACTATTTCCTTGAAATATATTGTTCACCCACTTCAGTGGAGCAGGTCAGGGTGGAAATCAAAGAGGAAAATACCTGAAGTTACGGTCAGCAGCCAGGCCAAAGGTCAAGGCCTACCACCCGAGGGCGATGAAGGTCAGATGTGAGGAACACGCATTTAAATGGAACCGCTGATGTTCTGGGGAGCCCTGGGAGCCACGGACTGCCCTAGCCTTCTGGAAGGATAGTGAGCAAACAAGACCCAGTGACCCTGTATTCCAAGATAGCAGCCTTGAGGTTGGGACCTGAGCCATATCCCTTCTTGAGAGTCCTTCCAGCACAATCCCCCAGCTCCTGCTCCAGATTCTTTTCTGGCTCCAAACTTTTTTTCTCAGGTTCTGAACTTCTCCAGACAGTGATTCTATCATTTTCTGCCATGTCCCATGCAGCAGCACGGAACAGCCGCAGAAAGAGCTGTTTTTGCTCTCACATGTCTTGAAGTTCCAACTTTGACTCCATCACCAGAGACCCCAAATACTATGTTAGTTCTGTGTCTTCGGCTGTGAGCCTCAGTTTCCCCTTCCATAAACTAGAATTAGTAATGTTCACTTTACAGAGTCACTTTGAAAACCACATGCAGCATCCAGAGCACCACAAGGAAACCAGTGCTGCTTCCGGCCCTCTGGTCTGCGCCGTCCTCCCCCAGAAACAAGCTGTCTCCAGGGCAGCTACAGACACGCTGTCTCTTGTCCGTCTGTGATCCTGCTCCCCAGTGAGAATGGCCCATTTCAGTCAAGGAAACAGCCTGAGACAGCCTGAGAGCTGGCCTCGCTTCCTGTGAGTGTGGAGGCAATGGAGGAGGAGCAGACCAAGTGGCAGTGCAGGGGCAGCCACTACAGCTGATGGAGAGTCCGGTCCCAGAATCTTGCTGGGCTGCCAAGAGAGCTCAGTGGACTAACGGGCCTGCGTAGGCAAGCTTAGGCAAGGGCAGGGACCATGGCTTGATTCCTAGCACCACATGCCACACCAGCCCCGCTCCCAGTGCAGGCTGAGCCTGCCAGAGTCCCGGTGTAGTGACACACACCTGTAATCCCAGTGCTGGGGAGGCTGAAAACAGAAGGGTCACCGTGTGACCAAGCTGTATACTGAGACCCTGTAACAACCAAACACATTGAAAAAAAAAAAACCTCTATGCTTGGTATCTGATGAACCTCAATAGATGATCAAATTCCCCCACGCCATCATTATCTTATCACCTTGCTTGTCCTCACCCACTTATATTTCTCACCCAATGTTCTGCTTGAGAGATTTTCCAACCTCTGGCCCCCAACCCGCTCCTTGCCTATCTATGACTCCTCAGTTGTCTTGATTATATGCAGAATTGAGCACCACCTCTCTCTGCCACTGCAAAACCTCACCCCAGGGGTCCTCTTCCTTACCATCTTCAACAATCTTGCTTTAACAGAAACTGCCAGGAACTGATGTTGTATTTCTGAATCACTGAAAAACTGCTGGTTTCCCAGGAGCATGCTGCGAAATGTCAGACTTGAAAGTATTCACTGGTTCAAGGACCCCACTGCACGGGGTGATAAAACAGCTCTAGGTCCATGAGGACTGCCAAGAGTTGCTGGCAGCCTCCCCAAGAGAAGGACAGCAGGAGCTTTGCTATCTCCAGCCGGCCAGCAGCCAGACACAGTGCTGTCTTACCTTCTCAGTGTCCCACCACACCCTCTCTTCACAGGCCTACCACACTTCACAAACCATGCGTCCTGCGACACACATATGCATGTGTGTGCACGTGCATACACACACACACACGCACACACACACGCATGCGCATACACACTCTGTTCTACTAAAGGAGCACTTAATCTTTGGAATCATAAAATATATCTGAGATGAGAACATATAAAGAATAGCAACAGAGCACTCACGTACCCATTGCCCCAATTAGGAATAAACTGAAATTACGCTGAAGAACTCTGGGAAACTTCCCAGCCCCATTTCCATCCTTGCCCATAGAGGAAATCACATTCCCTGAAATTATATACCCTTTCCTTTCATAGTTTGTGTCTTACTGTATGTCTCCACACAGAGTATGTTTTGTATGCTTTTTGAGGCTCCAAGAGCACAGACATTACATGGTTTCATTTTCTCTACCTTTGAACTTCGTGAAGTTGTTGTATTGTATATCCTTCTACTATCTGCTCTCTTATGTTGTTTCTGTTCCATGCTGTTTGTGCGATTCTTCCTTCCTGGATTTATACAGCTCTGTTCTTGTTTTGTTTCACTTTTTAACTTTTCCCCGACATTCATGGCAGCTTCAAGTGTAGTTAGACCACAACTAATCAATCAGTTCTGCTTTTGCTAAACATTTAGGGATGGGGAGGGGTCCTCTTTCAAATAATGTCACAAGGACTAGTCAAGCCTGGTCCTTGTTGTGTGAAAATTTCAGAGAGGAATGGAGAAAGGGAGAGAGAAAATCATTAGGTGTTACCAACTTGCTCTTTCACACAGCTCTCCAAATTTATGTTCCATCCATTGAGAACCTCCCCTTGCTCCCTTCCACCTATAGTGCTCAGTTTTGCAAGACCAGAGTGATTTTAATTTAGTGTTTGCTAACTCTGTGCAACTAAGCACTGTTTCCGCCATGGATTAGCCTTTCGTTTTTTTCTTCTCGCTTTTGGTGTAGTTCAGCTCTGTTTTCAGTAGTGGCTTCTCCTCTACCTAGTTGAATGTCTGCTCTTCTCTTTTCTGGATAAAAGTGGCACTATGGAACTTTTCTTTTTCCAGTGTTTATAGTGCTTCCTACATAGGAACGTTTAATTTTTAATATAGTTACATCTATCTTATTTTCCATTCTTGCTTGATTTTTTGGTGAACTGTCTTTAAAAAAATCATTTAATATCCTGGGGTAATTGAGACCTCTTATGTTCTCTTCTAAAAGTGTTAAACTCTGTTTTCTGTATTGATACCAGAATTAATTTTGTGCAAAGTAAGGCTTAGTCCAATTTTCCTTTTTAAATACAAATAACAGTTGTCCCAATACAACTGATGAAATTCCTTGTCATTGTGCTGCTGGGTTACAGCGTCACTACTGTCATGTTAGAAATGTGCATGTAAGGTGAGGCTCCGTTTCTAGGCTTTATATCCGACTTGGTGCTCTATTTCTGTAAACCTATTCCAACTATTATACTTTTTTCACTTACAGGATTTTTCTTACAGTTTTAATAGTGCATATTGATTTTATAGATTAGGAGGTTTCATTCCGATGGGCTTGCACCTGTACATAACACAGTGTAATCCCTTTCTAGTCACCTCACCTGCCCCACTCTCCCCCTTAATCTCACATGAGGAGTTCAACGCATATAAAATAATTTGGTCATGTTCTTGCTTCCTTTCCCTCCCTCCTAACATAGCCTCCCTCTACTTTCTTGTCATCTTTTCTGGATTGCACATATTAGGGAGAACATGCAATATTTTTCTGAGTCTGGTTTATTTTGCTCAACACGATACCCTCCAGATCCCTCTGTCTTACTGCAAGTGGCAAATTTTTGTTCTTTTTATGGCTGAATAATGCTCATTGTGTTTTGATGTGCATTGGGCTGTAGATTGCTTTCAATAGTATGGTCGTTTGAATGGTACTGATTCTATAAATCCATGGACATAGGAGATCTTTCTATCTTGTAGTATTTTCAATTTCTTTTTCATTGTCCTCAAAATTTCATTACAGAGGTCTTTCACCTCCTGGGTTATACAGATACCTAGGAATCTATTTCTTTCTCAGCTAGTCTATTACTGGTGTATAGAAAAGTTAAAGTTGGCTTTTTAACATTCATTTTTCATTCTGCTCCTTTGCTGAACTTATCAGCCATAAAAGTCTTTCAGTAGAATCTTTAGGGTCTCCTAACTAAAGGATCACAACACCTGCAAATAAGGATAATTTAACTTCTTCCTTTATTTGCTTCCACTTTATTGCTTTTTTTTTTTTTTTTGCCTAATCATTCTAGACAAAATCTAGAGAAGGATTTTTTTTTTTTGGGGGGGTGATAGATCAGGCTGCCGTAAGGACCAGTACTTGTGGAGCTGGGGCTCAAACCATGGTCCCCTGCGCCTGACTGGATTTGCCAAGTGGCACATTAAACAACTGAGCTAACTGGTAAGCCCCCTAGATAAAATTTAAAGAACTATAGCAAGGAGGAGTGGTGAACATCTTCGCCTCATTCCTGCTTAGGAAAATGCTCTCAGTTCTTCCCCATTCAGAAGGGTGTTGGCTGTGGGTTTGGCATCCATGGTCTACATTATATTGAGCAACACTCCTTCAAAACCCAATTTCTTCAGGGCTTTTTACCATGAAAAAATGTTGAATTCTGCCAAAGTCTTTCTGCGTCAATTGAGGGGATCACATGACTTTTTACCCTTGCTTCTATTTCTGTGATGTGGTGTGTTATGTTTAGTGATTCGCTTATTTTGAATCTTCCTTGCATCCTTGGAATGTAAGTCAACTAGACCCTGCTGTCCGGGCTTTTTAATTTTTACTCAATTCAGTTTGCAAGTATTTTATTAAGAATTTTTGCACCTATGTTCATCAAGGATATTGGTCTACTTACGAGGATTTTAAAAATTGTATTAAGGTACTTAATTATTTGAACAAGTAATAAATTCATGCAAGGCAAGAATAAAAGGTATTTTTAAAAAGGTGGCTGTTCCACTTTCATCCTCCATACTATTTCTCAACAAATTAAAAGAAAATATAAGCCGAGCGTGGTGGCGCATGCTTGTAATCCCAGCACTCGGGAGGCTGAGGCAGGAGGATTGTTGTGAGTTCGAGACCAGCCTGAGCTACAAAGTGAGCTTAAAGCCAGCCTGAACTGCATAGCGAGACCCTGTCTCAAAAAGACAAAAAATAAATAAATAAATAAATAAATAAAATAAATAAAATAAAAGAAAATATGAAAACTATATTTTTTCCTCTTTTTATGTGAGTGGTAATTAATATTTGTACTAGAATTTTTGCCTAATGGTATATGCTGGGGGTCTTTGATGTCAGCATATCAAGCGTTTCCTCAGTCTTCTAGTATCTTTGTATAAATTCTAGTTATTAGTGAGGTAGAACATTTTTCTATGAGCCATTTTTGGTACCCTTTGAATATTTTTAATTAAGCTGTTGGTTCCTTTCTCATTGATTTCTAGATCCACTTTATAAATTAGAAAAATTAAATGTTTAATGAAAGCATCAAATATTATATTACAGTGAGTTATCTTTTGACTATACATTTTTGCATAAAGATTTCCTTAGCATAATTTTTCTTGTTTTTCTCTACCACCTTCTCTATTTTGAGTCACAATTTGAAAGCTTTTCCCTATCCCAAGACTATACAAGGATTGGCTTATGTTTTCTTCTAGTATATTTGCGGTATTTTTTTATTTTTTGCTTTTAAAATCTTTTAGTTGGAATTTACCCTGGTCTGTGACGTTAGATATGCGCCTAACTGTATCTTTTTGCCACAAGACCAACCAGTGATTTCCCCATCTACATTTATTAAACAGTTAATCATTTATCCCACTGATTTTTTTAAATTTCTAGTTATTCATTTGGCATAGGATCTTACTACACAGCTAAGACTCATAGTGATCCTCCTGTCTCAGTCTCCCCAGTGCTGGAATTACAGGCGTGCACCACCACGCCCAGTCTCAGTGGCCAGCATGGTGCACTTGGGGTTCAGGGGCCAGCACAGGATATGGCACCAGGGATGGAGCCTGGGTCCTTGTGTTTACCAAACAGGCACTTAGAGCACCAGGCTATCTCCCCAGCCCTGTCGCACTGATCATAGCGGCCAATAGTTTCATTCCTAACCTCCCACATGTGTAGCTGGCTCTGTTTCTGGTCTGTCTATACACTATGCTTGATTGGCCTGTCACGCTGTTCATGCATCAACTTCCCACTGCTTCAGTTATTGAGATTTTTAATATATGTTTCAATGTCTCATCAAGATAATCCCTTCATACTACTATTTTTTTCAGAGTTATCCTGAATTGTTTTGTTTATTTTTTTTTTCACGTGAATTTTAGAATCAGCTTGTCTGGTTAAAGAAAAACACTTGGTATTCTATTGGGATCATATTACGTTTAGAAATGTACTTAGAGAGAAATGGCATCTTTATGATGTTGCATCTTCCTACCCAAAAGAATGGTCCTCCCATTTATTCAAGTCGGCTTTGGTATCTTTCAAAAGTGTTTCAACATGTTCCTTGTGTGGCCCTTGCTCCTGCATTTATTGCAAGGAAACTCATCGTCTGTTGCTGTCACCTTTCTTGTGAATGTGATCTGCTTTCTCATTTTAACTTTATTTTAAATGGTAATGTTTCCATACAAATGCATCTTAATAATGAATTCTTCCTCAACAACTTCATATATCCATCTTATTAAGCTCTCGTGGGGCTGGTGATGGTTTTTGCTGTAGGTTCTTTAGGTTTCCCAGGAATGCAGTCATCCTCAAAGCACAACTACATCCCAGCTTTTACCCTGATGGTCTGTTTCTTTTGCCCACTCGCATCCGTTGCTGGTAGCCACTTTTGAGCACATGACACAGCTCTTTGACCAAACCCTGAGCCCAATTAGAGCAAAGCAGGCGAGGGCCAAGATATCGCCACAGCACTAGTGAGTTTTATATCTCAGAATGGTATCCACGCTATTTTTACTATTTGAATTTATCAAGGCATTCAATGTGTCTAATATTAATATTCATGAAAACGTTTTGGACAACTAAATTTTAAAAGGTAATGGTAAAAATGCAAATAATAAAATAAAAAGACAGACTATGTGTTTTCAGAATACAGCTTTCAAAATATTTGGTCTTCTCTGTTTCTTCCTCATTGGTTTTATACCATTATATTGAGAGCACTGAATTAAGGTGTGGTTCCTCGTGCATCTGTGATTCATTTCCCCTGTATGTCCGATGGCTTTGGCTTTATGAATGCTAATGCCATATACGTTGTGCGCGGATACTCATAACTATTATGGGCTTTAAGTCCTGGCTCTGGCTATTCACACACCTGAACAGCCTTTATGAAGTAGAATACAGCAGACATTCTGGCTCTATCTCTGCACCAGTTTCAAATGAAGTAACAAAAGACCACTCCTCTCTCTCCACCCACCTCCCTTCTTCCCAGCTCATCTGATGAGAGCTTCACAGTGACCACAGTCTCCGTGAAACCGTAGCTGGCTGCAATCCTGGACCAGCAGCAGAGCACCTTCATGAGAAGCCCTGAGCCAGCCGTGGAGACCCAGCCAAGTCACTCCAGGATCCCCTATCCTTAGAGGTTGCTTGAAGTAACAAATGTTCATTGTTTTAAACTATTAAGTTTGGGGCATTTTGATGGGTAATACCAGGCAATAAGTAGGTTCTTTGTAAATTGTAATGACCCATCTGCCTTTGACTGATTTAATGCTTTGAACAAGAAGTCCTCTTTGTCCCTTAGGATTTCTACTTCCACTGTGTCTATGTTGACCCGTAGATCTTTGCACATAGTGCCAGCTTGTCTTTATCCTATCTGACTGGCTTTGCTTCAGGTGTGTCTTGTTTATATTGCATATAACTTTTTCTTTTTCTTTTAATAAGCATTTTAGTCTATGTGCATTATTAGTACAATTGATGCATTCGGTTTACGTGTCTGTGTATTTTTCCATTATTTGCTCATCTTTTAGAATCATATCTTTTTGCTTTGTTATTTTTGTGAAGTTATGTGACGGTTAGACATTTTTTTATCTTAGTAATTATATTCATGATATAAACTTCATGTAACTGTTAGTAAGGAAGAATTATGGGTTCCCTCCTATGAACAATGATAAAGTAGCACACTTCTCCTTCTCCTCCTTTCTTTTCCTCCACTCTCAATTTTTATCACTAATCCTATCTTTTTAGTGCACCCCTCTGTGCTGTTAGGCAGGCATATACTTCTAAGACATATGCTTTTTTTTTTTTTTTTTTTTGCAGCACCAAGGATCAAACTCAGGACCTTCTGCTTGCCAGGCAGGTGCTTAAGCCACTGAGTTATATCGCTGGCTAATACATATGCTTTTAACCTTAAGAAACTGAGAAGAGGAGGAAGAAGTTTGGAGGGCAAGTATTTCCGTTTGCCTCATATATCTGTGTAGCATTATCTATTCTTTAACCTAGTGTTTTTACTATTTTTCAGTCTTTTTTTTTTTCTGGTACTGGGGATTGAACTCAGGACCCTGTGCTTGCCAGGCAAATGCTTATTCTATTGAGCTATCTCCCCAGGCCCTATTTTCAGTCTTTTTGTTGGAGTTTTCCTAACTGTTGGTCAATCATCCTGAAACCATACATGTTCATAATCGCTTATCTATGGAATTATAACTGAAGGATGAGCTGGATATTAAAAAAAATCTCAGTTGCCAATCTTTATTGAGGACCCTGTCAATGGATTCTGTCTAATAGCATAAAATGTTAATTTTAGTAAGTCTAAGGCTGTTCTTATCCTTTTTCCTCTGACACATGACCCAAACTTACCTAGGTTTCCAAAAAGATTCTTTTTATCTTCAAGACAGAATAAATTTTACTACAATATTACTATGAATAAATACTGAGTCAAGTCTACTTATTTCATAAAATGTCTGTGAATAAAGTCGTTAGCTTCTCTTCTGCATTGTCACTTTGGCCAAGCACTTTGGAGACTCCAAATGGACATACACTGGATCTTTGTTGTCCATTTTCTCAAGTCATTTTCCAAAATATCTTCATACATCATTTTGCTGGATTTCCTCCTCTCTAACCTCTGGTCCACTCGCGGTGCTTTTCACAGTGGGCTGCCTCCTGTGTGCTCTTTCCTAAGCTGCCTTCATCTCTGGATGCCTTTGTGTCTTCTAATCCTCTTTAGTGTTCCTGCCCCTGACTGTTCCTGCCTGTGACCTTACCTGTCTCCCCAGAGTTCTTTCATCTTTGCTTCACTGTCTTATTTCATAGAGGCAACTAACTTTAAATTTATGATAAAATGTGTGAGCCCAATTTCATCTGTGTTTGTGGCATGTAGCAAGAAGAATTTCTCTCGAGAGGAGTCTCACCCATTAAACTTTTGAATACTTTCTTCCCTCTTCCTACCTTTCTATCTGGGGATATCTTTGTGTTGATGTGTCTGCTGCTTCTAGGACCTTAGGAGCTCTGCTAGAACCTTGCTACTGCTCTTGCAAATAGCACTGAAGATCTCAGTCAGCCTTGGACAAGTTGGATCTGGTTTTCCAGCACTTTCCCTTGACAGACAGGAGGATGCTTTGGTTGGGAAAAAAATGAAATCTCAGACTTGGTGATTTTTACAGGCAGGGTTTCTCCTCTTCTACCACAGAAATGAATTGCTTCTATAAAGGGTTCATCCTTCTGCTTCTTTGTGCAGCCCTTCCAAACCTATTCTGGGAAGGCTTTTCCCTTTAGCCCATTCACAATAGTTATTGCATCTGTTTTTGAAAATGGGAGACAGAAGTTTCACATCTCTAAATATGCCCTTTGCTTTTAAGGAGGTTGTTTTACCTGGCTATTTCATCAAATAAATCTTTCTCTGAGTTTCTTTCTCTTCATTTTTTCCTATTTTTTTCCCCAATCTGAGCCTCTTTGGATTGTTCTCACACATACTTGAGGATTTCAGATAATACTTATATTCAAGCTTTGCCAAAAATAGGGTTTAAATTTTTTATTCTTTTTGTTGCTTTTGGATGATTTCTAAGGAAAAAATACTGATTTACACAACTGTATCTATTCCAGATGTACATGTCTTAATTAGCAAGATTTTAAAATAAGTCATAATTTTACTAGGGTGAATCATAACTTCTTTTTTCTAATTCTTCCTTTACTGCTACTGAACCTAAAGTTTTCCATATAAGTTTTTTTTTTTTGTTTTGTTTTTTTTTTTTTTTTTTTTTTTGTCTTTTTGAGACAGGGTCTCGCTATGCAGTTCAGGCTGGCTTTAAGCTCACTTTGTAGCTCAGGCTGGTCTCGAACTCACAACAATCCTCCTGCCTCAGCCTCCCGAGTGCTGGGATTACAAGCATGCACCACCACGCCCGGCTTTCCATATAAGTTTTAGAATGTCTTTTAATTATACATGCAAATATATACACACATACGAAACATACATACATACACACAAAGAAACATTGAGATTTCAATTTCAATTTTAATAAACATTAATTTAGAGAAAATGGATACATTTATAGCATTGACTCATCTGATAATGATTACTTACCTGTATCTATTTCTTTGAAACAAGGACACCAGGGGCCAGCAAGATATAACTCAGAGGACTAAGTGCCTGCTTAGGCAAGCAGAGGGACTGGGTTCGATTCCCAGCACTGCGTGGCATGCCAGCCCCACTTCCAGGAGCACTGGGCCAGCCACCAAAACAGCGTGGTGGCACACAGCTATAATCCCAGAGATGGGGAAGCTGAGACAGGAAGAACATTGCAAGTCAGAGCTGTGTAGTAAGACCCTGTACCAAACACATTTTTAAAAAAAGGACACCAAAGCAAGTCTTTATTTTAACAAGGCCAATGCTGCAGCACATTATTTGGATCTTTTTTTAATTGAGAAACAAATATCAATGAGATAGTTTCAAAGCTGATTAACAGGACAGCTTCAATAATTAATACATTGTACCTTGTTATCTTCCTAGTGGTTGTCCATAGTACAAGAAGCTGACAGGATATCCTGTCCAAACACTATTAGTGCAAATCTTTCTTCTCATAGAATTATGCAGAAGTGCTGCATATTTATCCTAACTGTACTGTTTATGGAACAGGTATTTTTCAAAAAGTATTAATATGTTAAACTTCAAGTCCTTACAGAATATGAAGAAAAAAAATTTAAAAATAAGGAATGAACACTTACATATATTTACATAGAAATGTAGGAATCTAATCATATACAGTATTATAGCAGGACTGTCCTGTGATGTTTTTCCTTGTGTCTTTTTTCATTTATTACCCTTTATTTAAAGAAAAAAACTTTTATTTGAAAGACAGTGTAGTGATAATTGGTATGTCATGACAAGAACCATGTATTTAGAAGACCAGAATGACAGGCACTCCAAGCGTGACCCTTCTATTACACACTGCTATCTTCAGTGCAGTTGCTTGGTTCACAGGTATCAACATACACAATTAGTCAGGGTGAGGATCCTACCAATTAACTGCTACTTTCAAAAACCTGCTGATGTTTCTCAGGATCATTGCCTTACCCATCTTGTGCATAGAAATGCTTTGCCTCTGTCATGTTTTCCCAGCTTTTCTCCTTGCCCTCTCCTCATTCTCCAATCCTCAAGTTCTCACTTTCCTTTTAATTGTGTTATACCTTTCTATTTGTAATTCTTCTTTTGAGTCCTTATACTAGAGAGACTATGAGATATTTACACATGTGGATCTGGTTTATTTCATTTATAAGTATATCTTCAAGTGGTATCCACTTAAATACAAAGGCTTCAAGTTTATCATTCTTTATAGCTGAGTAATAATCTTTTCAACCATTCCTCACGTGATGGGCATCTTGGTTGTTTCCTGCGATACTATTGTAAAAGGTATTGTTTCTCTAATTTCCCTCTCAGTGTGTTTGTTATCTGTGTAGAGGAATGCTATTGATTTGGGTACTGACTTTGTATCCTGCTATACTACTGTATTTGTGTATCAATTCTAATAGCTTCTTGATAGAGTTTTTTTGAGTCTTCCAAGTAACATATCATGTCATCTGCAAATAATGATAATTTAACTTCTTTACATATTCTTATTCTTTTTATTTCTCCCTCTTCTCTAATGGCTCTACTTAATGATTCCAGAACTACATTGAATAGGAGGGGTGATAGAGGGCATCCTTGTCTTGTACTAGATCTGAGAGGAAAAGACTTCAGTTTTTCCCCATTTAGAATTATATTAGCCATTGGGTTGTCATAGATGGCTTTTATCAGAAGTAAAGGCCCTCTATTCCAATTTTCTGTAGGACTTTGGACATGAATGAGTGATGGACTTTGTCAAAAGCCTTTTTGGCATCAATTGAGATGATCATGTGGTTTTTAGATTTCACTCTATTGATATAGTGTATTACATGTATAGATTTTTGAATATTGAACCATCCTTGCATCCCTGGGATGAATCCTACCTGGTCATGGTGTATGATCTTCTGGATGATTTGCTGTATTCTGTTTGCTAGGATTTTATCAAGAATTTTTGCAGCTATGTTCATGAGGGAGATTGGCCTGCAGTTGTCTTTTATAGTTGTGTCTTTCCCTAGTTTGGGTATCAGTGTAATACTTGCCTACAGGAATGATTTTGGGAGAACTGTTTCCTTTTCAATTTCATTGAAGAGTGTAGGGATTATTTCTTCTGTAAATTTCTTGTAGAATTCAGCTGTGAATCCATCAGGACCTGGACTTTTCTCTGTTGGCAGGCTTTTTATTACATTTCGTATTTCATTGGCTATTATTGGTTTACTGAGAGTTGTTATATCTTCTTGATTCAGTTTTAGTAATTTGTACCTTTCTAGGAATCTGTCCATTTCATCTGTGTCTTCTATTCTGTGAGCGTAAAGATTCTCAAAGTAGCTATTGATAATCTTCTGAATATTCACTAGGTCTGTGGTGATTACGCCCTTTTCATTCCTTATTGCTTGTATTTGAATATTTTCTCTTCTGTTTTTGATGATGAGCTTAGCTAGGGGCTTATCAAATTTATTTAGTCTTTCAAAGAACCAGCTTTCTGATTTGTTGATTCTTTGAACTGTTTTCTTTGTCTCAATTGAATTAATTTCTGTTCTAATCTTTATGATTTCTTCCCAGTTTGGGCTCTGGGTTTGGTTTGCTCTTCCTAGATGTTGGAGGTACAGCATTAGGGTGTTTCCGTTCTGTTTTCCTAATGTGTGAGTTCATAGTTATGAATTTCCCTCTGAGAACTGCTTTATCACATCCCATAAATTCCAATAAGCTGTGGTTGAATTTTCATTGAATTGTAGATATTGAATTTCTTGTTTAATTTCATCTGTAACCCATTGATTGCTGAGTAGGGTGTTGTTTAATAGCCATGTGTTTAGGGTATTTTTCTCATTTCTTTTGTCGTTTATTTCCAGTTTCATTGCACTATGGTCAGATAATACACATGGGATATTTCTGTTTTCTTGCATATATTTAAGCATGACCTATGAACTAGTATGTGGTCTATTTTAGAAAATGATCCATATGCAGCTGAAAAAAAAATGTGTATTCAGCTATGGTTAGGTGGAACACTCTGTATATGTCCACCAGGTCCATTTGTTCTAGGCTCTGGTTCAGTTCTGCTATTTCTTTGCTAATTTTTTGTCTGATTGACCTATCTTTTTTACATAAGGGGGTGTTAAGGTCTCCTGTTAAGATTGTGGTCTTTTTTTTTTTTTTTTTTTTTTGTCTTTTTGAGACAGGGTCTCACTATGCAGTTCAGGCTGGCCTTAAGCTCACTTTGTAGCTCAGGCTGGTCTTGAACTCACAACAATCCTCCTGCCTCAGCCTCCCAAGTGCTGGGATTATAGGCATGCACCACCACGCCCAGCTGATTGTGGTCTTGGATATTAGATTTTCAAGTCCATTAAGATTTGTCTTATATAGTTGGGTGCTCCTGTGTTTGGTGCATAGATATTTAGGAGTGTTACATCTTCCTCTTGAATTTTTCCCCTAATCTGTATATAGTGGCCTTCTTTATTTTGTTTGATCATTCTTGGCTTGAAGTTGAGACTGTCTGAAAACAGGATTGCTACCCCTGTTTTTTCTGAGGTGCTGGGGCATGAACTATTGTTTTCCAACCTTTGGCTTTCAGCCTATGAATTTCTTTGTGAGTTAAGTGTGTTTCTTGTATACAGCATATTGTTGGATTTTGTTTCCTAATCCACTGTGCCAGTCTATTTCTCTTAATTGGTGAATAGAATCCATTTACATTGATGGTTATAATTGAGATCTGTTTGCTTACAACTGACATGTTATTTACCTGCTGTTATTCACTTCTTTTTGTCCTGTGTTTAATTTTTTGCCCTATTTAGTGGGTTCTGTTCTCATTGGTAGAGTTCTGATCATTTTGGTCTCTCTCTAGAACATCTTTCAGCAGCCTGTGTAGGGACGGCTTTCTCATCATGAAATTGTTTAGTTGTTCTTTGTCATGAAAGTATTTCACTTCTCCATCGAACTTAAAAGAAAGTTTTGCAGGATATAGTAATATGGGCTGGAATTTATTTTCATAGAGGACTTGAAGTACTGTGTTCCATGCTCTTTTTGCCTTCATGGTTTGTGAAGAGAAGTCAGCCATAATTCTGATGGGTCTTCCTTTGAATGTGATCTGCTTCTTTTCTCTAGTGGCTTTTGGTATATTATTCTTGTGCTGGATTTCTGGGATCTTGACTATTATATGTCTTGGTGTGTTTTTAATTGGGTTGAAGTTATTTGGTGTTCTTTATGCTTCAGTTACCTGAATGTCAGATTGTTTCTTCATATTTGGGAAGTTTTATGCTATTACTTCTGCCCATATTCTTTTTATATTATTTGTATTGACTCCTTCCTTCTCATTAATGCCTATTAGTCTCACATTGTTCATCTTTGCATCATCTTGCAGGTGATGTATTATTTTTTTCCTGCATCCTAGTTGTTTTTAAGAGATCCTTTCTTACCTTTTCTCTAGCTGCACCAGAATCTTCAATATCTGAAACTCTGTCTTCACTTTCACTCAAATGGTTTTGCAGGCTTGTGATTGAGATTTTAAGTTTCTCTGCATTTCTTTGACTCTGCTTCATGCGATCTATTTCTTTCCTGTATTTCTCATTCAAGGAATCCATCATTTTTCTAATCTCTACTTTTTATCAATGTCTTCTTTAGAAGCAGCTATTAATTCTTTTACTGCAGTTTTTTCAGATTGAGTTTCTCTCATTTGTTTCTGCATTTGATTCTTTACTTCAGATGCTGGGAATTCAGAGATTTCATTTTTAGTTCAAGAAATTAATTCTGCTCTGAGATCCTCTATACCTTTCTGGTATTGTTTCTTTACTTCCAATGCTATTAATTCATACATTTCATCTGAGCTAGTGTCCTCTGCACTTGTTCTGGTGTGCTCAGGACCTGAGATTGCATTTTCTCTTTGTTTTTATCATTTCATGTAGTGTTGACCTCTGACCTTTGGTGTAGAGCTTTGGTGCAGTTCTAACCTTAGCATCTAATGAAATTCAGGTACCAATGTACCAAGTTCTAGTTCATGTAGTTGTGCCTGTCTTGGGTCCAGCTGCCGTGCTCAGCTCCTTCCTGTTGCTGCCCTTGGAGGTGAGCCTGTTGTGGCCCTTTGGCAAGATGTTCTGCTCATGGATTAGCTGTGTGATTTTGACTCTAGTCTCACTGCAGGGACTTTAGCTGCAGAGTTTCACCCCAGGCCTGTATGCCAGGCTTGGGCTGGGTCTAGAAGGATATTGGGGGTTGGGCGGAGAGTGCAGAAGCTCTCCCACACACTCACTGGGCCTGGGCTTTGGCAGGTCTACAGGGCTTCCAAAAGGGTGATGGATGTTCTCACTCACAGGGCAGCTGTGCTGGGTCTGGTGGGGTGGGTTAGGTCTGGAGGATGTGGGGAAAGGTCTCACATGGCAGGCCTGGTCTTGGTCCGGCAGGCACACAGGACAGCACCAAAGCTCTCCCACACACTCGCAGGGCCTGCCGTTGAGCAGATCTCCATTATTTGGATCTTTATACCTCAAAATAAATTCTTATCATTTCCTCTAAAAGGCCCCTTACATATTTTGTTAGGTTTGTTCCTAGGTGCCATTGTTTTCTGCTTGTGCTATAAACATTATCTTTTTAAATTTTCATGTTTTAAATATACTTAGGGACCAGGAGATAGCTCAGTGGAATATGTGCTTTCTCCTGAGTTCAGTCCCTGGTACAGGGGCCAGGGAGATGGCTCAGTAGAAAAAGCATTTCTCTGGCAAGTGTAAGGGCCTGAGTTCAATCCCCAGTTCTGGAAAAAAAAAAAAAAATCCCGGATACTGCAAAAAAGAAAGTATTTAAATATACTTGTGGTATGTAGAAACACATTTGAACGTTGTGTATTGATCTCATTTATGTACTGTAATTGCTGAGCTTTTGTTCATTTCAACAGTTTCTATGTAGATACTCTTAGATATCTGCATAAATCATTATATCCTAAGATAATC
The DNA here is from genome assembly GCA_004027165.1 of Ctenomys sociabilis. NCBI lineage: Eukaryota > Metazoa > Chordata > Mammalia > Rodentia > Ctenomyidae > Ctenomys > Ctenomys sociabilis. The sequence goes on from PVKA01041796.1 coordinate 17,498, forward strand.
AATCACAACTTGCCTTTTAATCTTGCTTTCCTATACAGGTAAGGAACTCTACAACAATGCTGCTTTAAGGCAGTGACAACAGATAACACGGCTCACTTCTTTCTTTTTTTTTGTAGAACGGGGTATTGAACTCAGGCCCTTATGCTCATTCTTTTTTTTTTTTTTTTTTTTTTTTTATCTTTTTTTTTTCCATTTATTTTTATTTTATTAAAATACAAATGTCAATCAGACAGTTTCAAGACACCTTAACCATACAGAGTCGATGAATTAATACATTGCAAACTGTTTTCATAACGTTTTGGTACTGTACAAGGTGCATACATGAAATTATATTTACAGGTTTTTTTATA
>PVKA01041797.1:0-17845 GCA_004027165.1 Ctenomys sociabilis
AAAAAAAAAAAAAAAAAAAAAAAAAAAAAAAAAAAAAAAAAAAAAAAAAAAAAAAAAAAAAAAAAAAAAAAAAAAAAAAAAAAAAGAATATCTCCCGATCAAGATGCTGAGGAGAATATTTGTACACTAATATGCATCTATGCCTGAGGCAAATCGCTTAGCAAGGAACTCAAGCTCTTCCCTCAGATACCTAAAAATAACAAACGCAAGCCTCTCTATGTCTGTGTATCAAGACTAACGAAGCCATTTTTTGGCAGTACTAGGGAAAGGTCTGAGGGCTGGGCACATGGCAGGCAGGTGCTCCGCCACTGAGCTACACCCGCTCCCCGACAGCACTTTTTGTGGCTGCTGCAGCTGCTGTGGTTCCGTCCACTCAGGGAGCTTCTGGAAAGGAACAGGTGTGTCCTCCGCCCTGATGCACAGATTGCCTGGATTACCCGACATGCTTCTGGAGACCAAGTGTCCTGCTTAGAGCATGGCCAGCTCACTTTTCTCCTCGATCTTAATAACAAAAGACCTTGCTTTTCAAAGTGCTGTGCCCCCATTTTCAAGACTTGAGAGGGGAAATGACTGACAGCTGTAATGCAGGAACAAGGATCCGGATGTTAAGGGGGCAAGAAGCTGGCTGCATCTGCCTGTAGAAAGCCCACCACATTGGCGGGAAGATTACAGCAAGCACAGCAGAAATGGGTCAAAAAGCATTTTTGATGCAACCTATAATCAGGGCCTTCACTGGATAAGCCATAATACACCCAATGTATCGTATGGTAAATATACTGCTTCTCTGAATCCACCTGGACTCGGAAAGTGATACTCTCAAAAGACGTATAAGGGCTGGGGGTGTCGCTCTGTAGCTCAGCACTTGCCTAGCATTGCACTGACTTATTTAGAGACAATCTTTACAACAGTGTAAGCCTTTAGTACAGTGATTGGCTGCCAGTTGATGAAAGGGGAGAGAGAATATGAACCTTTTTTTTTTTTTACCGTTTGCACATTTAAGCCCTTTGATTTTGACATTGTGCTCTATTACTTGCACAAAAATAACAACTCTTTCATTACCTCTAAAGAAAGATCTGTAATTTTTACAGATTGCTACAAAATCTTCATACCACTTGTCTTACAAAGGGCGAAATTCTTTCACAGCCTGAGGGAAATGATGAATTCAACCCTCCTGACAAGAGAGACAGACTCTGCCAATGCTGCCCGATGGAGAAAGAAGAAAGCTGGCAAGAGGCACGGCGCTGACAGATGAAGAGAGGCGCGTCGGACAGAATTTGGACTGTTCCCCCAAAACGCGCCGGAGCGAGACGGGAAGCACATTTAAGCCCACATATTCTCCCTTACTGTCACACCGCTCAACTACTCAGAGCCCCTTTCAGCCCCTGCATCCAGCCCCCATGCTCTCCCTGTGGATTGCACAGGGTCTTTTGCGGTTTCTTCGGAGTTGACCGGCGCAAAACTCAGGACTTCTGCTTCAGGAAGGAGCTTGCAACTGTCAGGGTGTGTTTTTCACTGCGAGCTGGTCCCTTGTGGAGTGTCAGGGCCTGAATTATAGGAGAAGCTAAGCCACTGCACAGCCCCTGTGACACAAAAGACATCAGAAAGGGGCGCTTCCTCCAGACCATGACAGTGCGGCGAGGCCTGGGTTGCAGCTCGCAGCCCCAGAGCTGTCTCTCTGCAACTCTTTATGAAAGCGGAGACAAGCGGACCCTGGCAAACCCGACATTTAACCTGCTGCCCAGACATGACCAGGGTCATCAGACACTGGGAGTCACAGGGCCCTGTAGGGTTTGTGGAATCCCTCACAGTGAGCTAAAAATGATTTCACAAGGAGGTTTCTCAGAGTTGCCATCTAACTGGGGGTGGTGTGCATGCATGATCATGTGCATGCGTGCTCTGAGGACAGTTTACTAGACAGAAGTACCCTTTGTGTTCCTCCTTCCTCGAAACTCACTGAGAAGCTAGCGATGTTTGTTTGCAGTACTGGGGATGGGCACCAGGGCTTTCACATCCAGCCACTGTCTCCGTTTTTTTTTTTTTGGTGGTACCAGGGATCAAACTCAGGACCTTGCACTTTCCAGGCAGGTGCTTATGCCACTGAGTTATATCCCCAGCCCCTTTACTCCTTCTTTTTTTAAAAAAAAAATCTTTTTTTTTTTTTTTTTTTGCGGAACTGGGGATTAAATTCAGGCCCTTGCTAAAGGAAGCAGCTATTCCACTGAGCCATCTCCAGACCTTCGTTAAAGATTGATTTGGGGACAGGGTCTCATGAAGTTGCCCTGCCTGAGCTTGAGTTTGCTGCCTTTTTACCCCAGCCTCCCAGAGTGCTGGGATCACATGGGCCTATAGCATCACACCCAGCGACCTGGCTGTGAAATGAAGCCCAGTGCTTCTGCCAGGAGGCTAGGTGGCAGTGCTGTGCCATGGGGAGTTTCCTCTGGCTGAAGCAATCAGCCAACAAAGGGCAGGAGTTCTCAGGTTTTAGAGTAAACTCAAATCAGCATGGTGACATCTGGCTCGGCTAGAGCCACCTTGAGGCACAGGCGACCCCTCCCCCACCCAACCAGCCATCCCTTCTGCTTGGTGGAGGGGGGTGGGGGGGATTCTGGAATCACCACTCTCCACAAGACAGTCGCAGAAACTGCAACCAGATGGAGTTGCTGGGAAAAGATGGCCAGCAGCCAGGGTGGGAGAGCTGGTGGGGACTCTGACTGTGATTCGAATTCTGGTTCAAAGTAAGCAGGGTTGGTGTCGTTACTGCTGGCAGAGACAGGGGTAGAGAGAAAAGGAATGAGTGGGTGGAATCTGGGCCTGGGCTATTGACTTGCTTCCCAGGGAAGGGGCCTGGGCCACTCCACAAAGGCTGTGTTTTGAGCCTGGGACTCAGGCGTGGTGCAGAACACATGCGTGGTTCACTTCCCCCAGTGAATGAAGGGCTTTCTCAGAATAAAGTTTTTGTCAGCAGGGCTCAAAACAGCTGCTGATTTGCTGCATCTCAAATTCTGTCTTCTCTGAATATTTCCCAGCAGTGGACAAGTGTCAGCTCTAGTGACCCTGGGTCCCAACTGCCGGATAGCCTCTCAATGGAGGGGTAGGAGTCTGTCCTGGCTTCCGCTAATCCTGCCCCTCCCAGACACACTGCTTCTCACTCTTGGGTGTAGGAGGAAAGCCAGAAATTCCTGGAGGAAAGTGGACACCTGTCCCTGGCCTGGCTGATGTGTGAGTGAGTGCACATCGCCCCCTGGTGTCTATGTCACGAAGTGGATCCCAGCGGCTGCTGAAGAGGGTGAAGCCTGAGGCACAGAACAGACCCACAATCCCCCAGGAGGCCCCGGAACCTTATGAGGATGATACTGATAACAACCCAGCCCAGAACCCTGCACACTAAAAAATGATAACAATCAAGTATGATAAAACCCAACTTCTAGAACTCACAGGTTAGAAAATTTTAACTTCTTGACAGGAGAGGGAGTGGGGAAAAGAGACATATCTATGTATGCAAGCAGAATGATTTGGACAACTGTACTGTGCATTTCTGCTGGTCTGTGGAAACCAGTAGTCAATGCTTAATGGGGGGGTTCTTTTTTGAATTTTTTTTCCTTTTTCTTTCTTCTCAATGTCTTTTAATTTTTCTCTTCTTCCCATTTTTCACACATGATAATCTGAACAACTAATTTGAAGAGAACACCATGCAATACAACAAATTCAAATTATACATTCGAGTTTGTTCAAATTCTGTCAAATTCATATCATTTCGTGTGGTAAAATTCTGTATCATTTGTAATTATTTCTGTTTTATCACTATTTTGTACTTTTTTAAAAATAAAAGAAAAATTAAAAAATAATAATAAAAGCAAAAAGAAAATTTTACCTTCTCACGGAGCTGGGCATTTTCTCTAAACTGAGAGTTCAGTGGAAATGTGAAAGTGCTCGCCTGACAATACTAAGAGCATAGCCTTTCACATCCTTTCCATAGCCTCCCTCGGGGCTGCTCTCTGCACCACACGCATGCACGTACGCACAGGTGAGCTGTACCTGCACCACCTGCAGTGTCCGCATCCTCAGTTGTCATTTAGGCCACTGATCTTTGCCTCTGCCTCCCCACACAGAGAAGGCCCGGATCTCCTTCTGGCTAGCCAGCAACCCCATTTTGCTCTGGTCTGTTTTCTGTCTCACTCTCAGAATCTGACCTTTATTCTGCATTGCTGTGATCTTGCTTGCATTTTCTGAGCTGCTGTTTGCAGAAACTGGATGTTGTGGTTAACCACAAAACTGACCCCAAGCTGGTTCATCCGGCCCTTCTCTAGATAAAAGAATGTCACCATTGGGAAGAAGTTCATCTCCTCCAGTGGGTGCCTAAACAGCAGGCTGTCTGACTCAAGCTCCAGGAAAATGCCAGCTCCTATGTGTTGCCCTAACTGGAACCACATATAAATACTTGCCATATTGCCAAAGACTTGGAAGGTGATACATGGAACATTGAAATTGCTCCTCCTTCCATGTAGCGAGCACCCTCAACAGAGCCCACGCTCATGCTCCGCAGCCCTGATCTCAGCATGGATGGGCCGAGCACAAGCTTCAGGGCTGAGCACAGATACTGGCCGTGCCCTTCCTCTTGCCTGTATTCTTTGAAGCAGGTGCGAAGCATCTCTGGCCCAGCCTGATGAGCACCTGTGTCTGCAGGGCAAGTCCTGTGGCCTAAGCCTCTAGGCTATGAGTGTGTGTGTGTGTGTGTGTGTGTGTGTGTGTGTGTGTGTGTGTGTGGCCAGCTTAACCCACCCTGAGGTGGGCTGGTACAGCATGTACCATGTGATACCAGGGATTGAACTGTGGTCCCTGTGCACCTGCCTAAGCTTGCCTAAGCAGGCATTTTAGACCACTGAGCTATCTCGCTGGCCCAAGTCTATGAGTTTTAAAGAGACTGGAATAAGTTTTATTGACATGGACTTTACATAAACCATCTTCCAGACCTTCAGTTGTGTGTTGCCTTGGGTTACATACTATGAGTAAAGAATGAAGAAGATCTCCTTTGCCTACAGAAGACAAGTAGCCTTATACGTGAGCATTTGTTTTATGGCTCCAACGCATGCACAGGTGGGCCTCCCTCCCAGGGAGCCACTCTCAGGCCTTGGCAGGAGGCATTGGTGGTGATTATAGGTGGTGCATCTGCAGATGTGCAGTGCACAGCCCAAACACCCGTACCAAATAGTCTTGAAAGGGTGCCATTTAGAGTACATCAAAACACCAACATTCAGGCTGTGCCTTTAAAACCCTGTACCTTCCTCCCACCCCTTAGGGATTCCACCCATCACTGCTGGACCTTTCCCTGAGGACCTTTGTGCTCTCTCCACCTTTTGTTCTTCAAGGTGCACCCTTTTTGAACAAGTCATTATGCCTTACTTCTGGGGAGCAAGCTTGCCAGCTGCGTCATTAGTCACAGTGGGTGAGGGGCTGTCTGGGGGTAGCAATTCCAGCAGCCCTTGAAGCACATTTCTTGTCCTGCTCAGAAGAGGCCTGCTTTGCTTTGCCTTGCCTTGTTTATCCCAATCTCACTCTGTCTAGCCTCAGGGGGCAGATCTGACCGGTGACCTCTGAGGGCTCCAGCTTCCATAGCACCTGCACCTGTTCAGGAGTTTTTTTTTTTTTTTTTTTTTTTTTTTTCAGTACTAGGGATCAAACTCAGGATCCTGTGCTTGCCAAGCAAGTGCTTATGCCACTGAGCTATCTCCCTGGTCCAGCACCTGTTTTTGAAACTAGCACAGGAGGGACGTGACTCGCCTGGAACTAAATGGTTCTGGTACCTTTGTGTCTGGTTTCCTTTGAGAGCAAATCAAGGTCAAGGCTAAGGTCAGAGGCTGCTTGATGTCTTGATTTTGATTCTTGTAACCAACAGTTCCTAAAATGTAGGACGCCCTGCTGGATCTGTGTGACATGCACTTAAAATGATTCCAGAGGAGGGCACGAGCTGGGGCTCTTCTGGGACAGAGAAAGAAGCCTGCTTGTACCTAACTGGCCACTGCCTGGCATCTGTTCCTCAGCCCCATCTAACCTGGATCCTACCCATTAGAGTGAACGTGGTTCCTGCCTAAGCCCACAGCACCTCTGCGTAACAGAGCTGCATCTTTTCATTCTCTAAACATCTGTCTCTGTCTATGTCTCTTTCTGTCTGTGTCTCTCTGTCTCTCTCTCCTTTTCTCTCCTGCAGCAGTTTCTGCCCTCCTCAACCCCCACCCCCGCTGGCTCTGCTTTCATGGCTCCTGAGTGGAGTCTTCCTCCGTGGCCGACCTCCCACAGGCCTGCTTGATAGCTCCATGCACAGAGCGCACCTGATGGAACCCGAAGCTGCAATAGTGCTTCATCCAAACAGTCCCTGTGATAGATCTGCTTCTCTCACATTAGGAATTGCCACATGTGAGGGGATGTGTATGTTAATTAGCTTGAGTACTGTAATTATTTCACAACATACAGGTATCTGAAAACACGGCCTTATATACCTTGATTATACATGATTTATTTATTTTAGTATTCTAAATATTGTATCTATAAATGATATTATTGTACCATATCTCTGTAAGATAAAAATTATAAAAATAGTACTATAAACAATGCGCTTCTTTAAGGAAACATCAGTAGTCTTCATAGAGATTAAATATAACAGTTAGCAGATATGACAGAACAGCACATATGAAGCTGAGAGTTCATGTTCCGTCCCTGTAATCCCAGAATTCTGGGAGGCTGAGGTAGAATAATCTCAAATAGGAGCCCTGCCTAGGTAACTTAATAGTTTAGCTTTTGTGACTCTGTTTCAAAAATTTAAAAATATAAAAAGCTGGGATATAGCTCAGTGTGAATCCCCAGTGCTGGGCAGATGCAAGGGAAGAGAATAGCAAATATGTCACCCTAAATAATTAAGTAATTATAAGACAGGCCAGATGTGCTAGTGCACATCTGTAACCCTAGCACTTAGGAGGTTGAGATAGGAGGATTGCCACAAGTTGAAGGCCAGCATAAACTGATTAGTGAGACCCTGTCTCAAAAAAATTATAATCATAAGCAAACATTTAATACAATAAAACAGCTAGAAGAAGCTCTTCCTAACACCTGGCATTCAGGCCAGAACCTGGAGCGATTCTTGACCACTGGCTGCCCTTTCTTATCCTTTCTGCTCTTCTCTATTTGTAGTACTGGGGATCAAAACCAAAACCTCCACATTTAGCTACAGCCCCATCCCTTAGTTTAAACTTTTAATTTTGAGATATGGTCCCATTGAGTTTCTGAGTTGCCCACGCTAGGTTTGAACTTGTGATCCTCCTGCCTTTGCCCTGTAGAGTGCTGGGCTAGCAGACGGGAGCTGCCATGCCTGGCCCAAGCACTCATCAAAGCCCTTCTGTGTGTCTGCCACGGCCACGGGCTTCTGTCCACGCCCACTGTCATACCTACATCCAAGCTCAGCTATGGCTCTGGCCCTGAGCAGGCTCCTTGGTGGGTTTTCTACGCCCACGCTCATCCCTTTCCAGCCCTCTCTGCACCCTGTAGCAGATCACACCCCTTCCCGCTTCAGAGCACACCTGTTCTGAGGCCAGAATTTCCCTACCCTCTGCTCTTAGGAGGCTGGGCGAAGCCAGGCCTGTGCCTGGTCCAACTCCCAAAACCTTGTGAGAAATTCAAATTTCCCCTTCTTTCTCTGCAATCCACCTGGCTTTCTTTCAGTTCCCGTCATTCTGGAAGCCCCTTCTTCCTTCAACATCTCTGTTCTTTTTCTTACTGCTGTCTGGAATGCTTGTTTTCACCTGCTTACCTGATTGGCTCTTGTTCAAATGTCTACTTTTAGCTCTGTTCCTGGTACATGTTCTCTGACCCACAAACTGGGTCAAGGCCCCTCCTCTCTGGATAAACTTTTTCCTTTATAGCTCTATCTATCTATCTATCTATCTATCTATCTATCTATCTATCTATCTATCTATCTACCTATCTATCATCTATCTACTATCTATCTCATACCTACCTATATATCTATCATCTATAGCTCTCTCCATGTATCTATCATCCATTTCTCTATTCATGCATCTATCTATCATCTCTATTTTTCTTCTGTATTTTAGGGAAGGGTCTACAGGGTGTTCAGGGTCTCACTGTTAGATTGGATTTATAGTGATCCGCCTGTTTACAGCTTCCCAAGAGTTGGGACTACAGGCACAGGCTATCACACCCAGTCTCAATTGCAGTCTCAGTGAGCCCCGGGGGCGGGGCCTATAGGCCCCAGGGATTGAACCTCCAGCCCCTGCACCTGCTTGCTTCCTTTAATCCTCTGAGCTATTTGACCAGCCCTTCTATCTATTCTCTCTCTCTCTCTCTCTCTCTCTCTCTCTCTGTCTATGCATCCATACATCTATCTATCTATCTATCTATCTATCTATCTATCTATCTATCTATCTATCATCTATCCATCCATCCATCCATCCATCCATCTACCTATCCATGTATCTATCTTTCTGTAGAGATCCTTCTTCCATGAAGGGTGAATATCTTTAAACTGAAGAATCAGTTGGCTGCTGAGCATCTCAAGGAGCCTTCTTTTGAGTGTTTATGGCAGGACCAATACTATTTTACCAAATCTAGTGGCAGGAAAATATCAGCAGCACCATCACTCCTGGAACCTTGGTGCAATCTCAGTAAGAGCAAAGGAAGAAGTGGAACGGGTGTTGAGGGACTGAAGGGTGATATGGAGGCTCACGTGGGGGACCCTGAAGGAAAATGAAGAAGAATTAGCATTTAGAGGAAAGGCTTTTATTTACCCAAGGCTCCAGAAAAGATTCACTTATCTGTATGGAAGATCTCTTCCTGGGTAATTCAGCTCCCATTAAACTTGAGCTTGTGCAGGATTTTTCGTTTAGAGAAACCAGGAGAGCTTTGGCTAGAGAAGTGACTGTGGGAGTGGACAAGGACTCGAGGGCAATGGCGGCAGCTTTGCCGGTTGGTCTGCCCCACCTGCACGCCTGCATTACCCCTGCAGAGAGGGACAGGGCAGAGTACCAGCCCAGGAGGCGGGTGAGGAGAAATGAAAGAGGCAGGCATGGCGGTGAGGAGACCCAAGGCCACGGGCTCCTTCCTGTGCTCCTCTTTTCTCAGAACCCGCTGGACCCCGGGCTATCAGCAAAGACTGTAAATATCACCTCGGAAATTCCCTATTATCCACCTTTAACTGGAAGTCCACCCATGTTCCCAGAGAGGTGCAATAAAGGAGATTTCTAGCTGATTAACATATTCCCAGGCACACCCAGGTGGGAATAAATTCCAGGCCTGAGACAGAGGTGAGCCTGACTGACGTCAGCGAGGGAGGGCCCTAGGGTGAGCCTGCCTGAGCGAGTGGCTTATGGAGCCGTTATTATCAGATTTGAGAAATTCTCCATGAGCAACAACAGAATATTTAATTACAAAATAGTTCTTATTCCACTTGATAAACACTAAGACAGTTGAAAGAAATTTAGTAATTTAGAGCAGTGCCACAAATTTTCTATAAAGGTCCAGATCATACACCTGTTACTATTGACAGCTACCTACCCACTGCCCCTGCTAGATATTTTCTTTCCCTCCCTTGCCCTCGCCAGCCCTCTCCTCCCCGCTCCCCTCCCCTCTCCTCCCCTCTTTCTCTTCCTCCTTCTTCCTTCCTTCCTTCCACCCTCCCTTCCTTCTCTCTGTTATATTTGGTGGTCTCAGGTTGATGATCCCCAAACTCACTTTAGCCACACCGATCTCTTAACATGGAAAGAGGAAGAGGCACCGGAAGACAGGCGCAGAGCAATGTGACTGCAGGTGTTGTAAGAGGAAGCGGTTCAAGGCTTTCTCTGGAGGTGTGGCAGGGCCCAGAGCGGGGCCACCAAGGAATCTGGGGCCAAGGTCCTGTTTTCTGGGGCAGGAGCTTCCTAGCGTCACTGCTTGCTTGGTCGTTGGACTTGTTGCTAATGGGCTAACTTTGGTGGGCTGATAGTGGGATTTTGAGATGAGAAGTAAGCTACTTAAAGGGAGCTTAGGACAACAGTGCCTCAGCCACACAGGTGTCAAAATGCAGGCTGTCAGCTCTGCCACACTGGTGAAGGGGAGGCTATTTCCTTTCTTCATAAAGGGCCCTGGTTCCCTAATTTAACCGTACCCAGGGCACCTGACTGCTCCATGCCCTTCCTTCCTTCCTTCCTTCCTTCTTTCCTTCCTTCTCTCCCTCCTTCCCTCCATCCCATCTTTCTCCTTTTCTTTTCCCTTCCCTTTCTTTTTTTTCTTTTTTTTTTTTTTTTACTTCTAATTGCCACTATCTTGAGTTCACATACACTACAAATTCAGCCAGAGGCAGGCTTTCATACTAATTTTTTATTAGCACATGTGGACACACACACTCAGTAAAATGGTTACTATAGTGGGAGAATTAACCTAGCCTGCAGCTAGCATATACCCCCTGCCCTGCCCCGTGGCAAGGGGGAAGGACAAGGACACCTATTATCTACTCATTTAGGGAAGAAAAACTTCAAAGCAATACACCATTATGAACTGGGGACCTTGCGGTGCACCTTAGATTTTTCAACTTGTACGCCATACATATTTGGTCCTTCTCATCTCTCGATTTATATCTTGCCATCTTTTCCTGCTTGTTCCTTCCTGCTAACCACTGCTTTATGCACTGATTCTGTATACTTGACCTTTTAAAAAATAATAGCCTCATTTTTATGTTTGCTTTTTAGAAAACATCCATAAGATCATAGGATCATTTTTCTTGCTGGGCCTGGCCTTTCTACTGAGTACAAGGTCAGCCTGGTTACCCAGATTCCGGCAGTTGGCAGGACCTTGTACTTTTTAAGACCGGACAAGGTTCCGCTGCATCACACCCCAAGTCTTCTTATCTGCTCATCCACTGATGAGCACCGAGGTGGTTTCCTTTGTGCTGCAATGAACATGGGAACATAAGCGTCTTCACAAAGCAGTGATTCCACTTCCCTAGGATAGATGCCAGAAGATGAGTTGCAGGTCATCAGGTAGTTGGGTTTTTAACTTCCCTTAGAACCTCTATATTCTCCACCTTAATGGCTTCACCAACCTGTATTCCCACCAGCAGTGATAGTGTTTCTCTTCTCTCCACACCCTCACCAGGGCCTGTTGGCTCTAATTGGCACTCCCCCCACGTATGAGGTGCTGTCTCACAGAAACTTTGATTTTTATTCCTCTGTGATGTTGAGCACTTTGCATGTACCAATTGGCCATTTTTGTATCATCTCTAAAGAAATACCCATTTCTTTCTTTCTTTTTTTTTCTTTTGTATTTTAGGGAACGGTCTACAGGGTGTAGAAAGTCTCACTTCTAGATCAGACTCATAGAGATCCACCTGTTTACAGCCTCCCAGGAGCTGGGATTAAAGGTGCACACCACCACCCAGTCTCAATTGCCCTCTCAGTGTGCCCAGGGGTTGGGGCTGGCAGGGGGACTGAATTCCCAGCCCCTGTGACTGCTTGCAGGTGCTTTAATCCACTGAGCTATTTGATTAGCAAATAGCTAATTGGAAAATTAGAAGAATAGCAATCTTAATCTTAATCCCTGGCCCAGAAATGCCTATTTCTTTTCCCCATTTTTTAAATTATTGAATTATATGAGTTTTTACCATAAATCTTGTATATTAATCCCTTAAATGATATATGTCTCACAAATATTTTTTCCCAATTTGTAGGTTGGCTTTTTATTTTGTTTTTCTTTGCTCTGCAGGAGATTTGCAGTTTGATATTGTCCTAGTTATTTGTTTGTGCAGCCTGAACTTTTGGTAGGACAGTTAAGAAAATCACCACCAAGCCCAGTGTCAGCGAGCGACTCCACAGTTTTCTTCTAAGTCATACTGTTTCTGGTTTCACTTTGTTATTTATCCACTGTATGTTGATTTTGGTGTGTAGTGCCAGATGACGGTCTGACTTTATTCCTTTTGAATATGCAAATCCAGTTTTCCTAGCACTAGTTGTCAAGGAGAAAGAATAGCAATCTTTTGAGTGGCGGTTGCATGCCTTCTTCTTAATCTCTACACCCATCTATCATTTACATTTCACTTCTCTTCAAGGAATACTAAAGCAGCAGAATTTAAAATTAATTAGAGGGCTGGGCATGGTGGCGCATGCCTGTAATCCCAGCACTCGGGAGGCTGAGGCAGGAGGATTGTTGTGAGTTCAAGACCAGCCTGAGCTACAAAATGAGCTTAAGGCCAGCCTGAACTGCATAGTGAGACCCTGTCTCAAAAAGACAAAAAAAAAAAAAAAATTAATTAGATGGTCTCTCAGGACGCCCCTAAATGCATGCAGAAGTTCCAGCCATGAGCCAGGAGCTGGACAAAGGTACTCTGAGGCCAAATCCAACTGCACCAGGCTGCTGAGTGTCTAATTGGGCACACATGATTAGGGATAACTTGGCTTCATGGTCTTGCTCAGCGTATGAAAATCTTTGTGTTTTTTTTTTTTTTTTTTTGTCTTTTTTTGAGATAGGGTCTCACTATGCAGTTCAGGCTGGCCTTAAGCTCACTTTGTAGCTCAGACTGGTCTCGAACTCACAACAATCCTCCTGCCTCAGCCTCCCGAGTGCTGGGATTACAGGCCTGCGCCACCACGCCCGGCTAGTGTATGAAAATCTGATCTTGACTCTAATGCTTGACTCTAAGCTCTCTGGACATATAGAAAACTCAAAATTCCTTTTTATTGCCTTCAGAAATCCAAGGGAACTCTGCATAGGCTTTAGACATATCTTTATTTCCTCTTTACTGTGGGCTGGGCATGATTGTGAGAACAGGGATCACAGCACGGATACAGCTGCTGCAGCTGTGGATGTGGCGGAGTCCTTGGCTGTGTGTACAGAGGCCATGGGGCAAGGCATCGGCTCTGGATACAACTGTACATAGGAAGGGAAGGCAGAAGACAAGCCAGTAAACAACTAAGTCACAGTAATTTCCATTACTAATAAGTGGAGATGATAGAGTCATCGGTGAAGGGAAGGAGCTGGGGCTGGTTACAGTTCTCGGGGAAGAGTAGACAGGGTGACAAGGAAAGGGCCTCTGAGGGCTGCCAGTGCGGAGACAGTGCTGAGACACAAGGACCGGTCTTGTTTGTGATTTTGCTGCTTCCTGTTCCCTTCCTTACTCCTCTAACTCCCTAGGCTGCTGGTTCCCGAGTTCTGGATGAGGAGACATTCTTCTATGAAATGGGGTAGACAGTCACTGATTTTTGCAAGATGAAATCTAATATGAAGAGTACTAAAGGTTCCCAGTAATTGTGTATACATGGGTATGAATAGTTCGATTTCATGTTCATATTCACTCCATTCAAATCTGACCTTGATATAGTATGTTGATTACTCTGATGATTACTCTCCATGTGTTTCCAGCTCCTGGTTCCTTCCAAGGGCAAACTATGCAATTCCAGTCAAGGAAATAAAGCATATGGAAATAATATCCCTTATAAAATGGTGACAAGTAGCATATAAACTACATCACCAATGATAAGAAGGTTATAAATCACCTCTCGTCATGTACTGAATGTGTGATATGTCTGCATCATACAGAACCCAGAGAGGCAAGGATACAGAGAACAGGGAAGCCCTGTAGGTGACAACAGCTCCCCTTTCTGCTGACTCAGGCACTGAGGGGCCAGGTCCAGTCTTCCGCCTCAAGATAGTCACGGTGACATCAGGAGATCAAGCTATGGGATGTGGTCTCCAGGCCCTCCTCCTTCAGCTGTAGGTGGCCTATGGGGAAACTGGCCCATCTGGGTCTCTTACTTGGAAACATGAGGGGTGAGACCTAAGAAAGACAAAAGGGAGCTTATGTCTTTAAGGGGGAGGCCTGGAAAACAGTGTCACAATATTGTTTTTTTACTTCTCTCTCTCTTTCTCCCTTTTGTGGTATCAGGGATCAAACTCAAGACCTTGCACTTGCCAGGCAAGCACTTATTCCACTGAGCTATCTCCCCAACCTTCAATACTTTCATTTTCTTTTTTTTTTTTTTTTTTTTTGAGATAGAGTCTCACTATGTAGTCCAGGTTGGCCTTGAACTCATTGTATAGCCCAGGCTGGCCTGTAATTCGCAGCAATCCTCCTGCCTCAGCCTCCTGAGTGCTGGGAGTACAGATGTGAACCATGATGCCTGACAAAGCCCTCATTTTTAAAGAAGAAATCCTGAAAGTCATTATCTGAGGGTAATTGGTACAGGTTAAGAAAACAAGCCTGAAATCAATCTATTTTTAAAAAGAACTAGCTTCACACAAGATAGTTTAATGACTTGATTACAACTGTATCTTTAAAAATGTAACAAAATTATGGATAAAAAGAATTTTGTGTAATGGTTAACAGAATACAGTATCGCTTATCAATACTGTGATATACTCATTTTTAGAGGACAGTGACTCCGAGTCGCTTGCAGAGCACTGGCCTGTCTTTCCTGACATTCTCCACCTCGCTGGAGGGTCCTGTCAGTTTTCCTAAGGTCTGCCCTCATGCCCAGGAGACTCTTTCCACACTGAAGCTTTCTGTTGTCAATATCATCTTGGCAATAACACCAACAATAACAAGGAAAAGGTAGATATAATATCAGCTCTAAAATGTTTAATATCCATCATCCACCTGTCTATCTATCATCTATGTTGTGGTTTGTGTCTAGTTGTCTCCCAAAGCCTCATGCAGTCATTGGGACGGCTGCTAGAGTTTATGATTAATTCATGATCCAGTGTGGGGATTGTGAGTGTGAGTGCTACGCCTGCCTGGGGCGGACAGCCAGAATACAATATAAGGAGGGGAGAGGGGCTCGCAGCCGCCGCTCCTCCCTTGCTCTCTGCTGTTGCTGTTCTGCTGCCACGAGCTGCTGCCCTCTGCCTGTGCCCCTCTGCCTTGGAGCCAGCTGAGTATGGACTGAAACCTCCACTAACTGTGAGCTATATAAGCCTTTCTTTCCTTAATTCTGGGTGTCAGGTATTTTGTTCCAGCAATAAGGGAAAAGTAATCAACTCAAGCTCAATCTCTCTGTCTGTCTGTCTCTCCTCTGTATCTCTCTATCACCTATCTACCATCTACCTATGTATCTATAATTTTATTCCATACTTCCATCTCTGTAAACACATTTGGAATTCTAGATAAAATGGAGCAAAGAGCTCTTTTTTTTTTGAGGATAAAACTTTATTGGAAAGAAAAGCTTCTGTCGAAGAGGGACAGAAGGGGGGCCTGAGCAGGTGGCCCGAGGAAGCTGTCTCTTTTAGGGACTTTTATAGGGCAAAACCATGCGGGGCTAGGGTAGAGAAGGGGTCTCGCTTAGGTGGAGGTGGGGTGAGACAAAACTATGGTCAACCAATGGGATTACAAGCACCATTGCTCAGGTAAGGTTGATTAGGCCCAGGACCAAATGGGGAAGCGAGTCATGAGTCATGAGTCAGTAGTAAGCGGGCATGAACATGGGACAGGATCTCTTCCCATCGGGGGTTGGGCTAGTGACTCACTTGGGTCTTTTCAGGTGCTAGCTACCTATTTAGAATATCAATCCCAGGTGCTACTCTTTTAGCATTTGTTTGGCCTTTAGGTCTGGTTCACAGCAGGAGCCTCTGTCCCTCCCAGAGTTACAGACATCTTGTTTCCTGCATTATTTCTTTCGAGGTCCTGGCCTTGCCTGACTGCCTAAAACTATTTCTGTCTAACTCTGCTGCCTGCAACATTCCCCCCTCTGAAGAAGTAACCCAAACTGCTGTGAGGGATTTGGGCGATGACTGCTCTGGCTCCTTCACGCTGAAAGGGGTCGTAGTTGTGAACAGGCAGTCAGATATATTCTTCAGAGGTTCTATCTAAAGGCCCTCAATAGATGACAGGCATTTTCATTACAGCTTTGAATCTCTGTGCAATGATCTTGGTGGATGACCTCCAAATGATACAGGGAAGTAAAACTCTCAACATGACCTGGATGAGTTCGTGTTCTCTAAAACCGAAGAATGAATTTTAGGAACAAATGGAGGTTGAGGATAAAACTTTATTGGAAAAAAAAGCTTCTGTCGGAGAGGGACAGAAGGAGGACCCGAGCGGGTTGCCCGCGCAAAGAGCTCTTTACCTGAATACCAGGTCCTGAAGAATAAAGGGGGCCTCCTGGGGAAGAAATGGAAAAGGGCTGTGGACTGGATGCTGTAGCTGCTGTGGGGCTGGGTGGCAAGGATGCTGGAGCAGAGCCCTGCACAAGCCAGGGCCTGGAAAGGAGGCTTGGAGCGAGGTCCACTGAGTCAGAGTAAGCTCCGCAGTGCGTAGCCATGGGCTGGAGGGCTCGGTGTCTTGGAAGATTTGCTGAAGCATGGTTTGGGGGAGTGTCCTAGATTTTTTCAGACATACACACAGGCATAGACAGCCAAATGTGATATTGTTTTACAACTTACATTTTTTACTTCTAATCTGCCTTTGAAATATTTTATGCTATACACATTCATCTTATTTTTAAAAGTTGCAAATGAGGGCATAGGATAGACATGCTTTCACTCAAAATTACGAAAACCACCCTCACACTTTGAATTTTCCTTTGCTGGTGTATTCTAGATTTATTGGTCCTTTTAGCTTTCATTCCTTCCCATAAACAAGGAACCTGTAGGGGCAAGGATTTGTGAGTCTGTTCATACCTTAGCCCCTTAATAAATAATTGATAGATGAATTAAGTTACCAGGTGTGCTGTACTTCAAGCAACTGCCTGTGACTTTCACATGCTCAAGACTCCAGATGTGTTTTGAGCACTGCCCCATGTGCCTCCACGTGCACAGAACCAGTGGCCACGCCTCTGCCCCCAAAGAGTGAACGTCATTCAGTTAGGAACTGTATGGAAAATAACTTCTCTTGAGGAGTCAGCTCACTATTGCTTTACTTAGAATTGTCCATAATAAATGGAATTGCTTATAGTAAATGTCTATGAATTAGTTAGAAATGCTACTGCAAGTGCATCTCACTCCAGGAAGAATGGCTGTTATTGAGAAATGAACCAATGACAAATACTGGCAGGGCTGTGGGGGAGAAAGGAACCATTTTCCACTGTTGGTAGAAGCGTAGGCTGGTACAACCACTGCAGAACTCAGTGTGGATATGCCTCAGAAAACTAGGACTGGAGGTCCCCTTCCACCCAGCTATTCCCTTTTTTTGGTATCTTCCTGAAGGAATGAAAAGCATCAGACCGCAGGGATACATGCACCGTTTACAGCAGTGTCATTGGTCATAAGCCTAACCTTGGAAACAGCCCAAATGCCCATCACCCAATGAATGGATAAAAAGGATGTGGGAGTTTTATCCAAGGGATTAT
The DNA here is from genome assembly GCA_004027165.1 of Ctenomys sociabilis. Lineage (NCBI taxonomy): Eukaryota > Metazoa > Chordata > Mammalia > Rodentia > Ctenomyidae > Ctenomys > Ctenomys sociabilis. The sequence goes on from PVKA01041797.1 coordinate 17,316, forward strand.
TGCTCAGCTATAAGGAAGGATAAACTTGAGACATTTCTAGGTAAACGGATGCATTTACCATATTCATAAATGGAAAAAAAAAAATCCCAGCACACACACGTAGATACCACATCATTTCTCTACTGTGAGAAGCCAGGTGTAAATAAGGACAAAAATGTATAACAGATATTGTGAAAGAGGAAGCAAATGTTCAAGTGGAAAGGGGAACCGGGGAAGATGGGGAAAGGCAGAAAGGGAGAAGAAAAAACTGAATAAAGAGGGACACATGGAAACAATGCTTTTGAAAACAAGGAGGGGAAGAAGGGTTGGTGGGAGGGGAGGGGAATGGGGAAAAAGAATGAAGGCACAAGACCTGCACATTGTAGACCTCTAGTGAACCAGTCTAAGCTTAGACGGTTGGGATCTCTTTCTTTCTCTCTCATTTTCTTTCGTCTTCTTCCTTCGCTCTTTATTTTCCTCCTCCGACCTGTCCCTCTCTCTCCCCATCTTTCTTTCTTTCTTTCTTTCTTTCTTTCTTTCTTTCTTTCTTT
>PVKA01041798.1:0-17844 GCA_004027165.1 Ctenomys sociabilis
TTCTCCCCTCCCCTCCCCTCCCTTTCCCTTTCTTCTTTCCCTCTCCTCTCCTCCCTTCTCTCTCCCCTTCTCCTCCCTCCCCTCCCCTCCTTTCCCTTCCCTCCCGCTCCTTTTTCTTTCATATCCTCTTCTTTCCCACAGGTCTTACTCTATTGCCCAGGCTGGCCTTGAGCTCCTGGGCTCATACAATCCTCCTGTCTCAGCCTCCTGAGTAGCTGGGATGGTGGGTGTGTTGCAGGCAGCCAAATTAGAAAGAAATACTATAGGAAGCCAGACAGGGCCAGGCCCTTGAAGGAGATAACACTGAAGATGAAGACACCTTACAACTGTGGGAGGGAGGGAGGGAGGCTCCTGCTGTGAGCCAGATCTAAAGGCCAAACAAACCCTAATCTCCCTGAAGATTAGCAGCTGGGATTGATATTCTAAATAGATATCAATCACTGTAAAAGAGCCCAAGGAGTCACTAGCCCAACCCTCAACAGGAGGAGACCCTGTCCCATATTCTTGCCCGCTTACTCGCTTACTCTGTGACTTGCTTCCCCATTTGGTCCTGGGCCTAATCAACCTTACCTGAGCAATGGTGCTTGTAATCCCATTGGTGGATCATAGTTTTGTCCCACTCCACATCCACTTAAGTGGGTTCCTATTCTCTCTACCTTAGCCCTGCATGATTTTACACTATAGAAGTCCCTGGAAAAGGTAGCTTCCCAGGGAACAACCCTCTTGGGCCCCCCTCCTGTCCCTCTCTCGGACAGGAGCTTTCTTTCCCTCAATAAATATATTCTGCCCATAACCTCCGTTTGTTCCTAAAATTCATTCTTTGGTTTTAGAGAACACGAGCTCGTCCAGGTCAGGTCGGGAGGTCATGTTCCCTGTCTTTGGAGGTTCCCTGTATCATTTGGAGGTCTCCACCCGAGACCAGTTTTCTCCCTGTATCAGGTGCACACTGCCACACCTAGCTCTCCCTTTCTTTTAAAGAATTTGTTTTTTAAATAAAAGTTGTGAAGCATGACACAATTAAGTGAAATGCTTAAAATTTAATAGTAATCTTCCAGATTTTACAAAGCAAGCCCTCAGGTCAGGAGCCGCTGGCCTCCCCTCTGCCTGGGGCCACTGCTTCCCCTTCCTGCCCCAACAGGGCCTCCGCAGTCTCCCTGCTGCTGTGTGGACGCTGTAGCCTGCACTACAGCTGCAGCCCACACGGGCAGACCCCCCTGTGTACACACCAGGGGCTGGCGTGATGCTTTGGTCTCGGGGGCCCTCCAGTGGCTTGCGGTGCTCAGTGGTGCCTGCCACATCTTTCTCAGTGTGTCCTGGGCATCTCTGGTGTCACCTGATTTAGGCCTCAGGACTTCACATCTGGGATTTCAGGTCCCTGGGTGAGCTTGCCTCTAGCCTTGTCACAGGGCGAGGCCTGGAGAGCACCAAGGTGACAGAGGGCCAAGGAGCTAGCGGGATGGAGGAGGGATGTGCTGCTGAGAGAGGAGCTTCTCCTGGCAGAGGCTGACTGGCGAAGGGCAGTGGGGGGGGTGGTCTTGCGTTGCCAGGAGGCTCTCGCATGGAGCTGTGGCTGGTGCCGGCCCTGTGCTGCTCTGCGGCCTGTGTTACTAAGCACCTGCACCCCGACCTCACCTGCCTTCTTCCTACTGCAGGGGCCAGACCAGGGCCACAGCCTGAGATGCCACGCTCACCCTCACTCTTCCGAGCGACGTGAGCTTGCGATGACCGCAAGGTCAGGGAGGTCATCTCCACCCCCAGCGAGGTAAGGGTCCAGGCGGGTCCGTGCAGGAGAGGCCAAGTGACAGTGCCTTCCCACGCGTGGACCAGAGTTGAGCTCGTAGGGGCCACAGGTGTCCCTGCTGGGGAAGACGGAAGTGCAGAGACGGAGAAGCAAGGGCCAGCGTGGGAGGACGTTTCCGAGGGGTGGCGAGTGTGGTGTGTGTCTGCATGCACTGTGGCATGCACTATGTGTGTGTTCTGTGCACATGAGTGAGTGCACACACTGGTGTGGCATGTGCATGTTGTGTGCACATGTGGGCACGTGCACGTATGTGGTATTCACACCCATGTGTGCGCTGCACATATGTGCTTCTACACAAGTGTGTGTGTGTGTGTGTGTGTGCACGCGGGTGTGCATGTTATGCACCCATATATGCTTGTGGTGTGCACGCATGAGTGCACACATGTGCTCCAGCCTCAGACAGGGTAAGGGAAAGGGGATTTCGGGGAGGAGGAGACCAGAGAAGGACCCTGCCCAGAGATCCTGGAGCCCCGCACGGGCCTGCCCAGGCCCATGCGGCAGCTGTGGTCAGTGCAGAGGCGGACCTCGAGGCCGTGGTGCTGGAGAAGGTGCAGGTGCAGGTCTGAGGGGAGGGTGGCAGCGTCAAGTGCTTTCCGTTCTAGGCCTGGGCAGACAGGTGCTTGCAGGAAGAGCCAGATGGTCCAGGGAGCTTCTAACTTTATGCTGTCGCACCAGGTTTTAGACTAATTTGGGCTCCTCCTCCCCGTCCCCCCGCTGGCCTGGTTGAGAATAGCCTTCCGTCTCACCAGCCATCTGTCCCTCCGCTCTGCTGGTGCCTGGCCTCCAAGTGTCTTTCCACAGAGCCTCGAGCTTTCAGCACCACCTCTGGGCTGAGTGAGTGTTTCTCTAACAGGTCCTGGGTGGCACCCTGGAGAGGAACGTGATTCTGAAAGGTTAGGGTTAGAGTCATGTCACACTTCACCAGACGAGCCAGGAGGTGACATGTGCTGAGGTGTGGCCAGGAATAATCCAGGTCTGGACTTCTAGACTGTTGGTGTTCTGTAAATCCCTTTCCTGAATATGCAGGTTCTGGGGCTGATTTATGTGCTGCGGCATCAGCAGTGTTTCTGGAAGCCTGCTGGGTGCTCACTGCCGTCAGCCTGGTAGAAGTCACTCCCAGCCTGGGCACATCTGCAGTAGTCAGCTCTCTCTTACTGACGTGCACGCCCAAGACGGCGACTTACGGGGAGCAAGGCTTTGTTTGGACTCACGGTCACCAATGTTTCAGTCCATGGTCAGTGAGCCTGCTACGTTAGGCCTTGGAAGGCAGAGCATTATAGTGACAAGAAGCTGCTAACCTCACCACAGAGCGGGCCAAGGACCCCTGGGCCCAACTCCTCGAGGCTCCGCCACCTTCGAACCCCACTGTGCTGGGGATGAGTTATTGACAGATGATGTGTGCTGCCCCAGATCCAAGTGGCAGCTGCAGCTGTTTTCTTAAGATGACAACAGCAGGCAGCAATGGTGCAATACCTAGGAAGGCGACTTTTTGAGGGAGATGATCATTATTTCACCCGGCAGTGCTGTCTCTCTGCAGAGCAGCTCACGTCTGTCACCAGAGCTGGGGGAACACAGGCCTTTCTCTGCTCCTGTTCTCAGCCCCTCCCAACAGCCTGGCCTTTTTCTCAGGCTGAGATTGATCTAATTGACTGCCAGGGCTGACTCGAAGCCACAAAATGGATCCATGTGGCCAGCATGGATGAACCAGGCAGGAGTGCTCCCTCTTTACATGGCAGAGCATTATAGCTGGCTTTGCTTCCCCGTGCGGCCTTGGGTGGCCAGCTTGCTGTCCTCTGCTCCTGTGCCTTGTCACTCACTAACTTCACTGAACCGGTGAACCCTTACTCCTTGGCTGGCCTTCTGGGTTTTGTTGTATTGCATTTTTTTCTTCCTCTTATTCCCATAAATTTGAACACTTGATTACCATTTCTGTGACACTTGTCTAGAGGAAAGGATAAACCTTGAATGTCGGTCTGTCTGTCTGTCTCTGTCTGTCTGTCTGTCTTCCAAGTTGCCTTGTGACTGTGGACAGAGGCAGCATCAAAGAGCTCATTAGAGAAGCATCAGCATCACCGTCGCTCTCTCTGGCTTGGGGGGTCTTCTGGGTGCAGATGTTTGCAAACCGACTGAGGGATTTATGATGTTAGGCTTGGAAGCTGCTCTGGAGCAGGCGCTGAGAAAACCTCTTCCTCGCTTTCTGCCCATGTCATGTCTCACAGTGCCCACACAGCAGGACCCTGGAGACGCTGCCCTTGGACATGTCCAGCTCTCCTGCCAGGGCTTTGGCCTAGCCTGGATTTCACAGAAGCAATGTTTTTTAGTCAAAACGAGAGCTGCAGAGCTGGAGACTGAGCTGGCGAAGGACAAAACACCTCCAGATGCTGACTTTTAGCTGAGTGGGCTGAGCTACCGGGTGGGGTCCAGACACAGGAAAGCTTGGAGGGGTGGTGGTGTCTTCTGCTCAAGAGGAATTGTTGGAGTTGTGAGAAGCAGCCTTCTTGAGGCATGTTCTTCTTGAGTTTATTTTAGAATATAGCAAAGCAAGCATTGGAAGAAAAGTGGGCACCCAGCATCCCTGGGCCTGCCTTCCCCTCCCCTCCTCCAGGGTGCAGCCTGCACTTCCTCCTTCAAATCCCTCCCACTTTCTGCTCGATTCCAAACACAGTGCAAAGCTCAGTTAATAAAGCTTTCTTTTCACGAGCATGCATTTGCAGTGTGCAGCGACCACATCCACGGCCGCGCTGGTGCATGTGGGCGTATCCGCCTCCGTCTTACTTCCTTCTCCGCTGCCCCCACTTCCGCCTCCATTTCCGGTTGTCTGTCTTCTTCCATGCAGTTTGCTTGCCTTGGAGCGTGCACACACGGCATCGCCCTGTGCGTGTCTTCTGCGGCTTGCGCGGCTTGCGCGCGCTCGGGTATTTGGCCTCGAGGTTCACCTGCGAAGGAGGATTGTGTGCCAAGTTCTTCCCTGGTGCCACAGTGCACGTGTCCACCACGCTGTTGCTGAATTCTGACAAAAACAACTGTCTGAATGACTTTCATTTTTAAAAGCTATTACAGAGAGGGTTTTTCCTCATAACTGGGATGTGCCTCACATGTACCAGACCAGCACTGCGTCACCGTGTCACATCCCAGCAGGCAGATCTCTGTGGCCCCTCCTGCGACCCCCTTCTACAGGGCTTCGCAACATTTCCTCGGGGCATTGTTCCTGGGATGCAGATCCACCAGGCTGACCGTGAGTTCAGTCTCTAGGTGTCCATGGCCCTGTGGCTGTGGCAGAAGGAACTGCTGCCCTCGTCCCTAGAAATCAGGCAGACTCATAGCTAGCTGTCTAAGTGCGCATGTTCCTGTTGGTTAGAGTGGCCTCAAGCTTGTCACAGCGTTGTTCAGTCTCCTGGAGGGCTGTTGAGGCAGCCCAGTGCAGCCTGTTTGCTGTTACCCCAGCTACTCCAGAGGCTGAGCAGGAAGATCTTGAGTTCCAGGTCAGCAGCCCGAAAGACTCCACAAAACAAGTCAGCCAGGCCCGGCCCTCAGGGCCTTGCATTTGTGTGAAGTACAGTGACTGTGGGGTGTGTGTGTGTGTGTGTGTGTGTGTGTGTGTGTGTGTGTGACCCTTGCTCTCCTCTAGGTGTGTTTTGGTGCAGCTATCAGATGCCAAGGCAAGTGAGTGCACCTATTAAGAAGATAACAGGAGCTCCCAGATCCCAAGGAACCAATGAATGTCCCTGACAGTCGGGCGCCATGGGAAACTGAGGCTGAGCCAGGGTTGGCCTTTTCACCCCTGAGGCCCGAGGGCGAGCAGCTCAGAGCTCTCTGGGATGTTGCCTTTCTAAGGGCTGTGAGCACGTGGGAAGGAGATCGCACGCACTCTTTCTCTGCCTTTTTTTCCTGAGACAGGGCCCTTCTGTGCCTTTCAGGCTGGCTCTGCACTTACGTTGTAGCCCAGGCTGGTCCCGAACTTGCAGAGACCCTCCTTCCTCAGCCTCTCAAGTGCTGGGGTGACAGGCGCATGCCGCCACACCCGGACGGTCTCAGTTGGGAGATGCAAACGCACACAGTGGGTCCTGCACTTTTTTTTTTTTAAAAACTGAAAAGCTGTACCTGCACAGAAGAGTCAAATAGCAAGTGTAGGAAGCTTTCAGAACCCCTATGCACCCCATCTCTATGTCCTGCTCTTCAGCACTGTGTGTGTGGCTGGCTGGCATTCACCCCACATCTGACCTCACAGCCTGTGGGGAAGGAAGGATCCTGTTCCCTGCATCCTGACTGCTGAGGTGACAGCCAGGGCCACTCTGCCCTTACCCTTTCCTGTCCAGCTTCTCATTTTCTTCCTGAAGCCAGCACTCAGCTTTTCTATTTGTTTGGCTGGCATTGTTGTGTTTCCTCCCAATCCACTCCCTGCGTTCAAATCTGCCCTCAGTACCTAACACTGGAGTGTTCCTACCACTGTCATGATCCAGGACCCCAGGATCTTCTGACTTGCCCGACATGCAGAGCCTGACATCAGCTCTCCACCACTCTGCCAGTGCCAAAGGCAGAGAGCTCATGGGAAGAAAGGCTTACTTGGCCCCTGGCTTTGGAGGCCCCAGTCCAGGGGAGCAGAGAGAGGGGAAACTGTGTGTGGGGAAGAAGACTATTCGCCTTGCAATGGGAACGTGAAGGAGAGCACCCTCCTGATGCCTCCCAGGTGCACCCCCATCACCTGCCAGCAGAGCTGCCCAGGGCCAGAGCCTTTAGCTTGTGGCCTTTAGAGGCACTGCAGACCCAAGCCCTAGCACCGTCTTGAAGTTTGCTCAGCTGGCACCTCAGAATCCCTTTCTCTCTTCTGAGTCTGGGTCTCATGCCTGGACCAATGCTCTCTCTGTGTGGGGGGCCTCTGGTTACAGGTAGGCCCTCCATGAGGGGAATTTGTGGTATGCACCCTTTGGATGTGACATGTCTAAATAGCTTTACACCCATAGCTTTTCTCAATTATCTTTCCCATTGCTGAGGCAAAATACCTGACGTTCGAGTTGAAGGAAGAGAGGTTTTTTACAGCTCACAGTTTGTAAGGCTCCGGGCCCCAGTCAGCTGTCTCCAAGGCACAGCAGAGGGGCATTGCAGAGGAGAAACAGTCCATGGTAGGGTAGGCGGAAGGCAGTGACTAGCAAGCAGCAGCATCCAGGCTGCCTTCCCTCCTTCCCCTTATATCCTATCTAGGCTGTAAATCTGTTGATTGGTACGACCCACCCAGGTGGAAGGGCTCCCACTACCCACACGCAGTGGACTAAGTTAGTACCACACACCCTTGATCCCAGCAGTGCACGCCCTAAGCCACTCCAATGGTTGTGTACAGTTGTCCCCCCAAAGCCTCGTGCAGTCATGGGGCAGAGCCTTCCAGAGTTTGAGATTGATTCATGATCAAGGCTGGGATTATGGGTCTTAGTGTTGCGGGATTATGGGTGTGAGTACTTCCCCCAGCCTGGGGCGGACAGCCTGAATGCAGCTTAAGAGAGACAGACTTCCTCCCCGTAGCCACAGTTGCTGTTATTCCTCCCTCTTGCTCTCTGCTGTGTGATGCTCTGCCTTGGAGCCAGCTGAGTATGAACGGAAACTTCCAGTAACTGTAGCTAAATAAACCTTTCCTTTCCTCATTTTGGGGGTCAGGTATTTGTCCCAGCAACAAGAGTACCTGGGACACCCACCCAGCTCTGAAAAGCCCACGTATGCATGTGTGAGGCCTTGTGGGCATCTGGATGCCAGCAGCGGCAGTCCTTGCTAGGGTCGCGCTGTAAGGTCTGGGTGGAAAGCATTTCCCTGCGTGATCATTTTCCATTCTCAGTCCTGCTGCTGAGAAACCCCTGTCTTTCTGATTCTTCGCGCTGTGCCGCAGCTCTGTTGCTCCCTTTCTTCTCTCTGGGGAAGCTGCGGAACCTGCTTCATGGGATTCAGTTCTTCTTCATCCACTGTGACTGCCGGGGTCCTGCTCAACTTGAAAACCCTGTCTTCCGGCCTAGGATGTCTCAGCGATTTCTCAGCTGAATTATTCTCTTCTAGTTAGTAAGTAAGAGTCACTCTGCTCAAAACTTTTTTGTTTAGATGCTGACATCATGAATGGTCCCTGGTTTTGTTTTGGAATCTTTTTCTCTTCTGCACTTTCCTGCCTCCCTGCTATCGGCTGTTTCTGCGTCTTCAGTGCTAGCTCCTTACCCATGGCTTCTTGCTGTCATTATATTTTTAATCCCTAAGAACACAGCATTTGGGGAATTTCTTTTTCTCTTAGATGCTTCATCCAGGGCTCAGGGTGTGAGTGAGCAGGGTTGCCTCACGGGGAAGTGTGGAGAGCTGGAGGTGTGCTTCTCCTGAGGTCAGGGCCTTTGAGTCACTCTTTTCTGGGGCCAGATTCTATAGGAAGGGACTGTTAGTGTCCTGACAAAGCCAGGGAAGCATTTGGGGAGGAGGTGAGCATGGAGAGGCTGTCCTAGTGCCCCGAGCCTTCCTCCCAGAGTGCTGTCCCTAGGAGGGGCATCTGGTGTCCCAGAGTTTGGCCCTGCCAGGGTGGGAGGGCGCAACATGGGGGACACTGAGGTCCAGCTGTGTCTCGTAAGACTTTGGGTCTTGTCCATTCCCTGTGCACAGCTGCCAGCTCCCTCCACTGAGGAGCCAGGAGTGGGTTCAGGACCCTACTTCTTGGGTCCTCTAAGTCAGGTCCTCATTTGTTCCCCCATCACCTTCCTGTGCCCTTCACCCTGTCATTTGCCTTTGTCCCATTTTCTTTGTAGTCATGATGGCTTTTCTAAGACCGCAGAGGCTGTGTGTCTTCTATCTGACAGTTTTAACACTAACCCTGAAATTTCTTTTTTTTTTTTTTTTTTTGTCTTTTTGAGACAGGGTCTCACTGTGCAGTTCAGTCTGGCCTTAAGCTCACTTTGTAGCTCAGGCTGGTCTCGAACTCACAACAATCCTCCTGCCTCAGCCTCCCGAGTGCTGGGATTACAGACATGCGCCACCATGCCTGGCTTAACCCTGAAATTTCTTAAAGTAAAAAGTAAGGAAAACATTGGAAGCCACCACTCCCGTTTGACTTTTTTCTACTTTCCTTTTAAAACCCTCTGCTTAGGACTGGGGAGATGGCTCAGTGGAATAAGCACTTCCCTGGCAAGCGCAAGGGCCTAAATTCAATCCTCGGATTTGAAAAAAAAGCACTCTGCTTCTCTGTCCTGTTCTCAAAGGCCCCACTTGCTGCTAGTTAGTTCATACATTTTGATTGACAGGTGCAGCTCGTACTCACGCACCTACAAGTTGCCCCTCTTGCACTTCCTGAGGAGGGAGGAGCCTGGCATTTGGGGACCCCTCTCGTGCTTCCTTTGGAGGAGTAAGCTGCTCTGTTCTTTCACCCCTTTGCTGCTGCACATGGCTTGTGTCAGGGTATGGAGTTGTCTTCTATGCATGGCGGGCTAGTGATCTGTACAAGGGACAAGCATTGTGGATCTTTCCTCGGAAGGTGACTGGTTAGGTCATGTTTAGTTCACCTCCTTTGCTGAGGGTCTTCAGGAATGACAGTGAAAGTACTCATGGCCTGGGAGTGAGAGACAAACGGCGTTGGTAAGGTACAGCAGGACAAAGAGGACTCGGGACGGAAGAGGGCCCGACAGGGGAGGTCAGCTGTGGCTGCAGCTGGGCGGGTGGCGTGGCTGTCTAGGAAGAGCAGCAGTGACACGGCATTGGAGGGGCTGCGGGAGGGCCAGGAGGTGGCTGCCCCACGCCCCACTTTTTCAGTCACAAAGTTGAACCTCTAGCTAGCTGTTCCTGGGTCTCTTTGTGCCTTTTACTGCATTTATAATGCATACGCGGAGGGGCCTGAGTATGGCCGGTCTGCTAGGTTTGGAGGCAAATATTTTCTCACCATATGAACAGACAGATGTGTCTGGTCATTTCTTTCACAGGGCTGTCTGTGACCAGTATGCTACGTAAGATAGTAAAGAACACTGTGCGTATTTATCCTACTCTAATGTGGCTATCAGCTCCTTTTTTCCCCAGTGCTAGGGATCAAACTCAGGGCCTTGCAATATTAGGCAAACACTGAGCCAAATCTCCAGTCCTTGTCATTTTTATTTTTATTTATTTATTTTTTGTGATACTGGGGATCAAACTCTGGACTTTGTGCTTGCTAGGCAGGCAATTCCCTCGCCCCATTCTTAAAACTTTGAGACAGGATCTCACTAAGTTGCCCTGACAGGCCTCAAATGTGTGACCCTCCTGCCTCAGCCTCCTGAGTAGGTGGGTGCCACCATGCCTGCCCCTACTGGCATTCAATGGAGTAGTGATGGATTTACCATGAAATGCCCCCAGGTAGGGATGTTTGTGGGGACTCCAGGCTCAGCATACAGGAGTTGGGTCTGCTCTTGGGGGTTGAGGGGTCTGGCAGCTGAAGGCCCTGAGGCACCAAGAGAGAAGAACTGTCAGGTTTGTCACTTGTGACTCATTATTGCAGAGCACATTACTGAGGCCTCTCTCAGCCGTGCAGTGTCTGTGGGCACAGCTTTGCAGCACAGGTGGCAGGACCTCCCTGGCGGGGTGGGCTGCAGGGAGAAGCCTCACACTTGGGGGCTGCTCCGGGGGCCCAGGCCCACTGCTCCTGCATGCTGTCCCCGGCCACGCAGTGCAGTGAGAACAGCATCCGGCGTGGCCCAGGGGCTGATGCAGGACTCATTCTGCACAGTTGGCCTGTGCTAGGCAGCAGGGATGTAGGTGTGTGTGGGGGACACAGCACAGGGGCCGCGAGGCTGGTCTCGAGGTAGACATGAACCCCCAGGAGGGGGAGCCCAGCTGAGAGGCGGAGTGAGATCCAAACAGTGTACAGGATCTGTGTGCCGGTGGTTTCACGCCTGCTCAGGACTGCACTTGTTTTTTCTTACGTCTTTTCTTCATTTATTACCCTTTATTAAAAAAAACAAAAAAAAAAAAAGCTTTTACTTGAGAGAGTGTGTTAAATTGGTATGTCATGACAAGAAGTACATATTTAGAAGACCAGAATGACAGGCATTCTAAACGTGACCCTTCTATTACACATAGCTATCTTCAGTGCAGTTGCTTAGCTCACAGGTATCAGTGTATATAGTTAGTCAGTGTGAGAGTCCTACCAATGAACTGCTAGTTCCAAAAACCTGCTGAAGATTCTCAGGATCATTGCCTTATCCATCTTGCGCATATAACTGTATGGCTTTGCCCCTCCCAGCTTTTCTCCTTGCCCTCTCCTCGTTGTCCTACCCTCAAGTTCTCGCTTTCCTTTTAATTGTGTTATACCTTTCTATTTGTATTTCTTCCTTTGAGTTCTTATACTAGGGAGACTATATGATATTTACACATGTGGGTCTGGTTTATTCCACTTATAAGTATATCTTCAAGTGGCATCCACTTAAATATGATGGCTTCGAGTTTATCATTCTTTTTTAATTTAATTTTATTCTATTGAGAGACAAATATCAATGAGACAATTTCAAAGCTGATTAATAAGACAGTTTCAATAATTAATACATTGCACATTGTTGTCTTCCTAGTGGTTATCCATAGTACAAGAAGCAGACAGGATATCCTGTCTGAACAATATTACTATAAATCTTTCTTCTCACAGAATTAAGTGAAGGTAGCTGCATATCTATCCTAACTATTCTGTCTATACAAATACAAAATGGTCCTTCCTTTGTAGCCCCTTTTTCTGCTTAGTCCTGTCAGAGATGGGCATTCTATTGGCATTCAAATACTATAGGTGCCTGAATTCAGCAGAACACTCCAACGCAGTCCAGCAGTCCACAATAGCAGTGGGCTATCCACAGAAGTTGTTGACTAGAGCCTTTTACAGCTCAGCATATTAATATGGCTTTACTTTATATACTTGGTTTTTATACTTTTCTGCTGGATGAGTTTATCATTCCTTATAGAGTAATACTTCATTGTATAGAAACACCACATCTTTTTCAACCATTCCTCAGGTGATGGGTTTCTTGGTTGTTTCCAAGATTTGGCTATCACAAATTGTGCTGCTATAAACATAGGTACACATATATCACTATGATATGATGTTTTCAGTTCCTCTGGGAAAACCACTATGGAAATCAGTGTGGAGACTCCTTAAAAACACTAGGACTCAAAATCCCATTCAAGCCAGCTATCCCCCTAATGGGAATTTTCCCAGAGGATTGAACTTTTCAATACCATCAAAGAGCAGTCTGGGGAGGGGTGGGAGTGCAGACGCCAGTTTCCTGGCCCTGGGGTCACCGCATTACTCTCTGAGAGGCACCCTGGAGAGCAGGAATGCAGAGTCCCCTGTGAGCCCAGGACTGAAGTCTGGAAAGCTCTGAGCTGGTTTGGCTCTGTTCCCTGGCTCCTCTCCCCAGGCTGGAGTCACCTGCAGGGCAGGAGTAGAGCTCGGACCCAGAGCAGAGGCCAAGGACACCCAGCGTGGGGGTGGGGTGGGAGAGACCAAACCCAGCTGGCAGGAGAGCACCCGCTGGGAGCGATGCCTGGCCCATTCGTGCCTTCCAGAGGTGTGGGTGCCAGACCCCCGGTGCCTGCCAGCATTCCCAGAGAACTTCGGAGGTGATTTTAAAATGGGTAATTGTGCACATTGTTCCTGCTGACACTACCATTGTTAGTAACAATCCTGCTGTAATTTTTAGCCTCACTTTTGTTCGTTCTCATTTTTGAGAGATTTTTATAATATAGAGGAAAGACACTCGCAAGACTCCTCAAGGTTCAGCTCACTGAGGCACACAGTCCTGGCAGAACACAGCTGCAGCTGTCCTCCAACGTCCGAGTGGCAGGGGAGGTCCAGGGACGCCTTGCTGCTGCCTAGCGACCCTGCAGACAGCAAAGTGCTTCCTGCTTCTGAGCAAAGTGGGTTTAAGTCTTGTTTGGGGACAAGGAAAAAAAAATGGGTTCTGTCACCAACCCTATATGCAGCACCAGACCGTTTCAGTGAGAAGCACAGGGAAACGTGGCCACAAGTCCTTCTCTGTTGGGAAGCGGACTCTTCTTGTCACAGCGCAGAGACCAGCAGTCATTGGGGCGGGAAAACGTGCTCCTGCCCAGTGTGTGTATTGATCAGGCCCGGACTTCCCGCTTGAGTCCCCGGACCACTATGGACAGAGCGACCCGTTTCCGCTTTGTGCAGTCGTTCGCTGCATGGAACACTTCCGGGTAGGGGCCTGGCTCCTGCTGTGGCTGCTCCCGAGGCCCATTGTGAGCAGGAATGAGGGGTGCTGGGGGCACTGCGGTGGCCCAGCAGGGCTCCCCGAGGACAAGCAGAGGGCACTGCTGGAGCGTGGTCACCCCCTCCTGCTGCTCCACTCTGCTTCTCTCGGTCAGGCCCCAGCAGGTCCCTGTGTGGTGCTCACTCTGGACACCTGCTCACCTCCTCTTCCGCTTTGCCCTTTGTCTTCCCCTCTTCCTGCCCCTCTGTCCACCCAAATGCTGCCCCCACCCTTCATAGCCCCTGCCACGAGCCTCTGGGCTCCTCACAGCACAAGGTGCCGCTCATTGCTCATACCCGCAGTGTGCAGGACAAGACCTTCCACTGGAGAGCTGGGAGCTGGGCGAGGGAGGCCTGGCCTGCAACGACAGCACCTCAGGGGACCAGATGGCCCCACACAGCCCCATGTAGGTGCTGCCAGGCAGGGAGAAGCCAGCCTAGCCAGGATGGCCGACCCAATAAGCAAGGGGCCTGGCAGTCCAGCGGGGTCACCAGGAGGGAAGAATCATGCCCAGCCAGAAGGGCCTGAGCTGGTTCCTAAAACATAAGGAATGTGTGTGTTCAAACATGTGTGTGGCCATCAGGGACGACGCAGGGTGGGGACAGTGAGGAAACACGCTTGCATTTTGCCTCTGTGTTGTGCTGGGCCGACCACTCCTTGACTCGTGCTGAGTTCCACTGCTGCCGAGTCGGGGCGCCTCGTGGGTAGGGGTGATGTCGCACACCATGGGCGCACCTGGACCGTCTGTGTCCCCAAGACACGTGGTGTGGCTTACCAAAGGGTTGCTGAGTGAATGAAAGAATCCCAGGCTGTAAACAGGCTCCTTTATTAGTCCCCAATGTCTTCTGAGCCTGGGTTTCCCTGCGCTTAGCTGTTATCTCCCTGGGGGTCTGGGTGGGGGTCTGCGCAGAGCCAGGCCTGCAGCAGGGTCTCCATGCCTGTGAGCTGGTGTGGGGTGAAGGAGAGGAAGTTTTCAGAGCTGCCAGGCTCTTTGCTCCTTAAAAAAGTATTTAAAACTCCCACAGTGTAAATTTAAAATCTCACAGTGTGAATGAATTCAGATGTAAATAACACTCAGAGTACCAGGAATCTGAGGAGCAGCGTGTCTGGGACAATGTCCTGAGTAATTAGCTGGGTTTTTGCACCTCTTCCCTTTGGCTGGCAGCAGCAGGCGGCTCTTCCTTCTCTGCTCTGACTCCATGGCACCAAATCCAGGAGTCGCAGGAAGCCCTCCCGTGGGGTCGGTGACTTGTGTCTCAGCCTGGTGCCACAGGACAGGTACTCTAAGACCCCTACTCAGCTTGGAAGCCTCCGGCCCGGCCTAGAGCTAATGCTCGGCCCAGTGCGTGCATGTGTGTGCGTGTGTTCATGACCTCTACTGCCGTGGTCCTGAGGGTCAGAGAAGCAGCTGCCCTGGTGGGAACTGGTCAAAGCACCTGAGCTCTGGAGATGAGGAGAGCTGAGGGAGCACAACTGCTGCTGTCAAGAAAGTGAAATAAATGCAGGAGCTGATTTTCTGAGGTAGATCTGCTTTTCCTCACTCTGCTTCACACTAGGGCGGCAGGGCACCTCTCAGGAGCAGGCCAATTGAAGTCCCAAGCCCTCCAGGAGCTGTGCTGTCCATCCCCTAGTGGCACCCCTACACGATCCCCTCGTGTGATGAGCTCAGTGTAGCAGGGGTGCTGGCCACGCTGCAGACGACTGGCCTGTGGCCTCCTCAAGGTGGACCTGGGCCGCAGCCAGCGCTGTGGCAGGTGAGCCACTCCACAGTTTAAAACAATGTTTCTATCCCACATTCAGAATACAGGAAGAGGGAAAGGTTTTTAATCCAGAACACAGCTGCCCAGGGAAGGACTCAGGGTTGCTACACACCTGCTACCACCGGGAGAAGGGGCAGAGAAGTGGGAGGTGTGCCCCATGCCCTTGTGCATGTGTGTGTGTGTCTTGGCATCTGTGCTGCTCAACACAAGACCTGACACTGGGCCCTTTATAGAGGACAGAAGTTTGTTCCTCGCTGTTCTGGAGGCCGTAGAACCAAGGACATGGAGGGTTGGGCTTTTTCTTGGGTCCACACTGGCAGAAGGCATGAGCAGGAGGCCAGGGCTGACTCTATGGCTGCCGTGACCCGTATGTGCAGGTAGAGGCTGGATTCTCGTACTTTCCACTCTCCTCCTCCCACGGTAGTTGCCCTGGGAACAAATTTCCAGCCCATATGTTTTTGGACACAGCACCCCTGTCTCAGGTCCTGGCTCCATCTGTGAGGCTGTCAGGAGTGGCAGGGCCCCCGAGGCTTCATTTTCCTGAACGATTTTTACCCCAGAAACACCTCCAACCCCATAGTCGAGGTGCGATACAGCTGAAGAAGAGGGATCCAGGCCCCCTGGGTCCTCTGTATCAGCTGCCTTGCTAATGGCCCCTCCTTCACACCCTCTTCCACGCTGCCACCCATTTCAGAGGTTCCTGATGTTACTGGCCATGGGTGGCCTGCACCCCAGCTCTGCACACTGCATTGAGATCCGTGTGTCTCGTGCTGCCTTGGGGTGGGGCTGGGAGCTGGTCCTGCTTTCAAACGGCTTTCGTCTGAGTCCCGCTCAGTGTGAACCACACGGGTGCTCCCAGCCAGTTACCTAACGGCTCCTGAAGACGGTCTGTGGGCAGCGCACGGTGCCCGGGGGCAGAGACTCCAGCTTGACCTGGCTCGGTGTCCTCTGCATAGCTCCCCTCTCACACGGGGGCTGCCAGGGATGGCTAGGTTACAGACAGACACTGTGGGCGGCCGCGCTAACCCCAGCTGCTCAAGCTGCCAGCTTCCGTCATCCCTAGGCCTCCCCCTCTGGGTTCCGGGAGGGAGGTTTACCACACGGGCTGCAGAGCTGCAGATCTGGGTGTAAGTCCCTCCCGCTGGCTATCACTGTATGGCCTCGAGGCCGTTGTAGAACTTGTGTGAGTCTCAGTGCCCTCCCTGGTAGAATGGGCACAGAGACGCTGCATCCAGGAGTGCGGGCTGGGTCTTGACCAGCACTGTTTGGGTGGGATGGCATCTGCACTGAGAGGTTTTTTTTTTCATTGCATATTGTTTTCTTTTTCTTTTCTAATTTTTATTTTATTGAAATACAAATATCAATGAGACAGTTTTTTTTTTTTTTTTTTTTTTTTTTTTTTTTTTTAATTTAAATTTTAATGAGACTGTTTTTTTTTTTTTTTTTTTTTTGTCTTTTTGAGACAAGGTCTCACCATGCAGTTCACGCTGGCCTGAAGCTCACTTTGTAGCTCAGGCTGGTCTCGAACTCACAACAATCCTCCTGCCTCAGCCTCCCAAGTGCTGGGATTACAGGCATGCGCCACCACACCTGGTTAATGAGACAGTTTTGAGATACCTTGACACGCCCTGAGAGCTAACAGCCGCAGTTTACAGCCCAGCTCTGTGGGCTGCCTGGGCCGAGCTGTGGTTTAGGTCAGAAGGGCTGGAGCTCTAATGTGCTCAGAGGGGGGCAGGGTGGGGCTTGCAGGCGCTGGGCGTGTGTGGGCGGTGCTGTCCTCAGCAGCGCGTTCACCACCAGTGAGCTAGGCCGGGCGTGCTTAGGGGTGGTCGCGGCGAGGGCCGGCACCGTCCTGGCAGCTCCTCCCTTCCCCCACCTTCTGGCTGCTGTGATACGAGCAGCTTGCCCTCTGCCCCCGCTGTCTCGGAGCCACCTGCACAGGCTGAAACTTCTGCACCTGTGAGCACAGTGAGGCTGCCCGCCTTTAAGTGAGGGCGTGGTGCTCTCAGTGAAAAGAAGCTGAGCCAGCACACTGCGGTCACTCCCCTGCGGGGCCACGAGGATGGCCTGGCTCCTGGGACGTGGCTAGGTCCCATGAGGAGCCTGCCGTGACCTGGGAGATTTACAGCCTCTACTGCAGTGTCTAGGGTTGTGTGAATGTGGTGACCCAGTGCAAGTCCGGACGTTCAGGAACGTGCTCGCAACCTGGGCTGAAGTGCTAGGCTTTCACTCTAGTGTGCTGGGAAATCTTGGTCTGAACAAAAGTTTCCACAGAGTATTTCTCCTTGGAATTTCCAATGAGGCTTATTGTGTTATTTCAGATATTGTTACACAAGATCAAAAAACTTAATTATTAAAATGCTTTTATGTGAAACAGTCTCCTCTAGAATGAACGTTGCACTGTCGTGATTATCACTTGTCAGTAAGCTACATTCTCCTTTTGGTGGTTGGTTCTCAACATGTAGGCAGAGCCCACTCGCGGCCGAAACAGCGTATGCTCACTCAGGGATGCTTAAGTTTTAATGGTGTTGAATACTGCACGCTTGAAAATTCTTCATCATATTGAATAGATGCTGACGTTTTAATGCTTTATGGGTACTTTCTTCATCCTTTAAACTATTCTATCCACATTTTAAGGCTTGAAGATGTTGTTCCTCAAATACAGTGTTGTAGAAAGCTGAGGTTTTGAATGTGCTTCTCAAAGCTTTGGTTGATAATTACAACTTAAGGAGTGAAACCCTCAACCTGGACGGAACGTGGCTGCTGTCCGTGACTAGTTGTAGAGGAAGAACGGTAGCTTTTTCTTCCCCTAAGTTCTACTTGGAAGAGACTTTGGATCAGGGATGGGGACATGAAGCTTCTCCAGCCTGGAACGCCATGGAAGGGACTCCTCAGGATGGGGGCTCCGCTCCGCCCCACTCCCTCCCGGGACCTGGAGGTGGGGTCCAAGGCGAGAGTTTCCACACGGGCAGGGGCTGCTGCTGCTGCTGGTAAGAGAGGAAGAAAGTGGCCGCAGGGTCTTAGTAGAAGAGACCCCTGCTTCGAAGAAGAC
>PVKA01041799.1:0-17842 GCA_004027165.1 Ctenomys sociabilis
AAAAAAAAAGAAGTTCTAAGCACAGTCCACCGCTGGTTCCTGTTTTTTAAGCTGATTTTGTTTTTTAAATAGTAAGAAACTTCCAAGAAGTGCACTGCAGTAGTGTGGGGTAGACAGGTCAGGGCCATTGCAGAAAACTGGTGTGGTCCAAGAACAATCCGGACTGTCCTCAGGGTCACGCACTGGTGTGCATTTCTCAGGTTTCGCAAATATGTCCCTGTTCATGGGAGATTTTCACGTAGGGCAGACGGTATGGTAGGTCCCGGCAGGATCTGTACCAGCTCCGCCAGTTCCTTCTAAACCTAAAGTTATTGACAAATGGAGTTTTTAAACAACAACAACAATGGGACTGGATGTGGTAGCACATGCTTGTAATGCCAGCTGCTCAGGAGGCTGGGGCAGGAGGATCAGAAGTTCAAGGCCAGCTTGGGGAGGTTAGGCCTGGAAAGGTAGCCCAGGGTTATGGGTCTGATCCTAGCAATGGAAAAGAAAGCAACTAGTTTGACTCTTGTGATGGGTGTGTCACATTTGTGACATTTTTCCTCGGTGTTCTTTGTAATTATTTTTTCCCCACTTCCCAGCAAAGCGGAAATCCCTCCTGCTGGAGATGACAGGCACAGGCTGAGCCTGGTCCTGTGGCTCTGACCTGTCTGGAGCTGGGCCCCCGGAGCTGGGCAGCAGGAGGCCTGTCCCAGAATATGCTGTGTACCCCACAGGCCAGTAACAGACTGATCCTCAGACCCATTAAGGTGACGGTGGCCCAGGGAGCACATGCAGAACTGACCTGAGACCTTTAAAACTTTCTGTGCGTGAGGCATCGGTATAAAGCAGCCATTTGTTTACAGAGAAGAGCGAGCACCCGGGGTGCCTTTCAGTGCTCTGCCCTGTGTTGAACTTTGTAAAAGGTCCCCACCACCCTGCCTGTCTCAAGTTCCATTTTCTGGCTGACTTGACCTTACATTTGTGGAGAGAGAAGCCCTTAAAAATGGCAGTGGGGCCGTGGAACCTTCCAGGCTAGTAAATGTTTATAGGACGGAGGCGGCGCTGGTCGGTCATTTCCTTTAGGGGGAAACAATAAATGAAGCTACTTGCCTGGTGCCCGCTGAGCTCCTGGCTCCTAATTGTCGTAATGTGCTGGTGGGGCAGGCTCAGGGGAGGGTGGGGAAGGGGAACAGAAATCTTGGGGGCCCTTGGGGCTGAAGCTCCAGTAGTGGCCTTTTTGGGCGGGCCTAGAAGTCTCCCATCCTGGGCACTGTGGGACCTGGCTTGTCACTCCCTGGGGTGGGGGGGAGGTCGCTAGAAGTCCTGCCCTGAGTTACAAGGACCAGGTAGGTCTTTAAGGCATTGCTGGATGTCCTTCAGGGGATGGCAGAGCCCCCATGTTGAGAACCACTGATAGAGGGCAATTTTTCTCCAGCTTAGCTTATTTGGGAGCCCTGGCCTCCAAGGTGCGCTGGCTCCTGGCTGGAAAAATGGCATTTCCACAGGGCAGGGTTCTTCCCCAGCTGAAAGGAGCACAGATTGCAATCAGAGTCAGCCCTTCCAGGGAGCCCCGCTAGGAATCTGGGAGCTCAAGGTGGACAGGAGACTGTGGACTCCTGGAGGAAGCCAGGCAGTAATGTTGGGGGACAGTGGTTCTTTGCAGGGAGGTTGGGGCTTCCCCAGCCCAAATAGCCACAGTCCTGCTTGCTTTGGCCTTGGCCCATCCCATTTTTAAAACAGTAAAAATCAAAAAGAAGTGTATTGTATGACAAGTTCTGATGGCCAGGTCCGTAAATAGTTTCAATTGGCAGCTCCTCTGTGGGTACCCTCTGAAGGTGGTGTCACACACATTGACAGTGGTGTCCTCAGACCTGCTCTGTGGCCAGACCCATGAGTATTTACTGCCCAGGCTTCAAGGGCACCTGTGACCCCCACTTTTGGTTGCCTCTGTGCCCTGCTTGTCCTTCAGATAGGCAGGACAAAGCTGCTCACACCTTCAAAGGCAGGATTATTCCCTTTTGTGGCAGTGGCTGTTGAGCCCAGGGCTGTCTCACTGAACCAGGACTACAGTTCCAACTCTTTTATTTTGAAACAGGGTCTGACTAAGTGTCCCACACCGGACTCGAACTCTTCACCCCGTTTCCCTAGCTTCCTGGCTTCCTCTGCGGTTAGAGCAGGTGTCTACGCTGTAGACTGTGTCGAGTACCCGGTCTTCCTTAATGTGCCCCCCAGTTCTTTATGAATTCCGAAGGCAGTGTGTGGGCTCGGTCCTCAGGGATGCGGGTCAGGGTGTGACCATGCCTCCCTGGCCATGAGGGAAGCTGGTTTTATCATGACAGATCCTGTTGCCCTGGAAAGTCGCCTCTTGCCGTGTAAGATCTGGATATTGGTGTAGGGTCTCAAGGAGATGCCGAGCCATCAGGATGAGCTGGAGTTGCAACCTTGCCAGTATGGGTCGCAAGTGTCACAAAAACCCCACCCCCAACTCAGCGGTGATGCCCGTTTTCCCTTTGTTTCTGGGAGCATCACAAAGTCAGCTTTTGACACCAGGGTCCTCTGATGTGTGCAGCTCTGTCCTCCGATGTGGCCGACGGAGTGAGGACCCGCTGTGCCAGCTGTGCCTATGGGGAGTGGCTCCTCATTTAGTTTTACCCCAGAGGAAAAGGGATGGGACAAAACAGGTTGCTTGCCTAGCTTTGTGGGACAGCAAGTGGCCACTCTACATGGTGAAGTGATCAGCCTAGGCTTAGGGCCTGTGTTGCAGCAAAATACAGATGCACCTTCCAGGGCAGCAGGTGCTGTGAGGTCATGTGGAGGTGGCTGCTGCTGCTTGGGAGAGGGCCCATGATTCATTTAGGAACTTACTTGGCCGAAGGTCACAGACCACCTACCTGGAGAGGCTTTAGCACAAAAACCTTCACCGTATCTCGTAACAGCACGTCTTCAGATTAGTGATGCCGTATCAGGTACCTGTGAGTTTCTTACTCCTTTCTCCTCTTTCAAATTCTTCATGCCTTTCTTTGACTCATGGTTATAAAGTGGTTGCTACACCCCCAGACATTGCACCCTTATACAAGCCCCTATTCCAAAAGGCAGGAGAAGAAGGAAGGGCCCAAAGAACTCTTCTTGCTTGTTTGTTGCTTGGCTTGTCTCAAGCCCCCAGCAGACTTCTCTTTGAGCCTCAGGATGAGTCTTGGTGCAGGGAAGTATGCGGAGGGAAACAGCTGGCCTCTAGCCAACACAGTGGAAAGTGGGTTAAAAGTGGGTGCTTAGGCAGCCACCCCAGAATGAGCCCATTTTCTCTCTTCATCCTTGTTATTTCTTTGTGTACAGTTGGATTTAGGACAGTGTGCATGCTTCATGTGTGCAGAAAAATAGGGGGCCTGACCAAAACGTGGTGAATGTTTAAATTTAAACAATTATTATAGTAAGAGACCCACTGCCCGGCCTTCTGCTTGCCATGCTTGGTCTTGCTTTTGACACACTTCTGCCCTTCTGGACAATTTCTGAAGCAGCTCTGAAGTCCTTCTTTGTGAGTATTGACGAGGTGTGGCTAGCAGGGTCCTGCATGATGTGCCCCAGTGCCAAGGAGAGTGTACAAGGGCACCCTCCTTGCCCACCACCCACCTTCTCTTGCAAGTCACTGTGCCAGGACACGTGGATGTCTTGGGCTTAGAGCCACCACAGATGACTCCAGGACCACACCAGGACCCGTGTGATAAAGCCAGGGGAGGACTTTGAGGGAGATTTACGCCTTTTACTGTGACAAATACTGTGCTTTTGACCCCACTGCTTCGAAGCCCTCCTTGCTTCCTGAGGTCCCCAGATCACAGTGATGCTGCGGCCCCATGCAGGAGGCTGCTTCCTGTAGGTTGGGCAGTGATTGATGTCCTTTTTCACCCAGACCTGAGCCTGAGCTCCAGAGACAGGCAGGGACCCCTGCCCAGGGCCAGTTGTTTGCTGAAAATGAACTGTCCCAATAGCCCTGTTTTCAGTGTCCTAATCATCTGAGCAGGAGTTCTTGAGATTCTCAAGTCTGTCTCGGCAAGTGGCTGCTGACTCCTCTAGACGGAACATGTGTACACAGGGATGGCCAGAGCTCGAGAACTGGAGTCTACACCAGTGGGCCCTGGAAGGAGGAAGGCCAGCTTGGGAGAAGAGCCCTGCCCTGTTGTCTCTGAGCCAAGCGCTTCCTAATTAGTGGTGCTGAACCTCCTCCGCACCTCTGCTTGTCCCCCAGGCAGACAGATGGGATGGGGGTCTAGGTGATCCCCTGTGCTCATGGTTGGACAAGGTCGCCTGGGCCAGGCTTGATAGGCATGCTGATCATGTCAGCAATGTGGGAGGCCGAGGCAGGAAGATCTCAAGTTTGAGTCCAACTTGGGCAACTGAGTGACTTAGTAAAACCCTGTCTCAAAAAATAGAAAGTCTTGAGGCTACAGCTCAGCGCAGGTCCTGTGTTTACCCTCAAGTACCACTTGGGGTGTCGAGAGGATCTGGGAGGAGGTGAGGGTCAAGGTGTCTTCAGGATCCATTTCTTGCAAGGGGAGAAGCATATTGATCCGGGGTCACTGGAGCAGTCGGCAGGATGCCTGACCAGGCAGATTCAGGGTGGCTCAGGAGAGAGGAGTTGGGTGCCCTGGGCCTTTAGAGCAGGCAAGCCAGACAGCAAGGGCAAGGTTCTGAGAGTGCAAGGCTGCTGTCCTCGCCTGCCACTGAGCGGTCCTCCCTGCCTCTGCCTCAGCCTGCCCAGGAGAGGAGGTGGCCTCTTCCGTGCCTTTCCAGACTCCCCTGAAGGCGGAATCAACAGACAAGAAGAGCAAATCCGCAGGTGGCAGAATGGGCTAGCAGGAGGAGGCTGTGAAAAATATTTTGCTTCCTCATGAGTGACAGCTGGGCAAATAGAGCTCCATGTCTTCTTGCCCTGAGTGTAGTTCTAGGAAGATGCAGCGCTTGGGGCCATGACAGCCACTTTGAGAGCACAGGGCAAGAAAAACACAAAACAGCTTATGAATTAAGAGTTGATGTGTGGATGTCATGGCAAAAGTGACAAGAACTCGAGCTCTGGAGGACAAGGCCGGCTGAGCCACGCAGCGCAGGGTTGAACCAAGCTTCGAGGGTTGGGTCACGTGCCTGTGCATGAATCAGTTGCTCCAGAAGGTAGATGATGTGGGTAAACAGCAGGCCATCCCCTGTGGCTGGGCGGGGAACAGGGGTGTGTCCCCGGCTGTTTATAGCTCTGTTAGTCATTATCGTAATAATTCGAGTCGCTGACATCTGCTGAAGATCCCTTCAGCGCCAGGCACTCGTACCCTCTACTGAGTGTCACTGAGTTCGTGCAGCCACCTGGGTCGGTGGGGGCTGAGGGCTGTGCCCAGCATCCTAGTTCACACTCTGGGAGCACACAGGAGAGGTGGGGGTGGCAGTGCCTGGGGCCTCGGTTCCAGCCTACACCAGGCTCCCACATGGAAGTGGCAGAAGGGACCGCCTTGCATCTCCTGGGCCGTGCTGTGCAGCTCACTTCTCCTGGTGGTTCCTCGAAGCCAGTTCTCCATGCTGCTCACCGTGGAGGTCGGGGACACTGTGTGGGCAGAGAGGGACAGGGCCAGAACTGGGGGGACACTGAGGCCGTACTCTGTCCTGGCCCAGTCACCCTGCCTGGGCTGGCAGTCAGGTTCCTCGGTGCAGCCCTGAGCAGAGGAGCCAGGACCCAGGTAGAGCTGCATGGGGCACCTTGTGACTCCACAGGTGCAGTTGTAGCCCAAGGAAACCTGGCAGCAGCCTCAGTCTGAACCCGGATTGTCTTCCTCCTCCTCTGGCTGGAAAGGTTGTGAGCACAGCAGTGCAGTTTGCAGGATGTCTGTGTCCTGCCTTTTAGAATGGACAAGGCCCTTGGGGGACTTGGGAGAGCAATGAGTGCTGCTCCCCCCACCACCGGGACAGCCTCCATGCAAGGATGCACCACCTCATGTCCAGAAATGAAGGTGGCTGCTCTTTGATCAGTGCTTCAGTCCAGGACCAGAGCGCGGCTTTAAAGAAAACTCTTATTTTGAAGGGGAGGGGGAGCCGGCCAAGGCAGCAGAGCCATCTCTTCTTCCCTGCACCTGCGCCTCTCAAGCCTAATGAGTTTAGGCTGATGGAACCCAGACCTCAGGAAGGATTATAAATTCTCATTTGATTTGAATTTCTCCTAAAATGCCTTAAACCAGCTGCGCCTGCCCAGCTGACCCAGGGCTCTGGCTACTCTGGGGAGGGAGAATCCACCCCCCACCCCCACCCTGCACCCTGCACCCCACCTGGCTGTCTCCTCTGTGTACCTAGCTGTCTCCTGAATTTTTACAACAGCCAGGGGGCGCCACCTGTTGGGGGGGGAGATGAGACTCTGGCAGATGATGTCTTGGTCCTGTGTCCCTCCGGAGGCCGTGGAGCCTGCATCTGTCCATACTCCAGGTCCCAGGCCCCCATTCAACCCACTGCTTAGCCCCATGAGCTCAGCTAGAGGACGGGGTCTTCGTAGGGATGGCTCAGACGCCGACAACCCCGAGCCTTCTGGATGTGACGGGGGTTTGTGGAGTGGGGCCTCAGCCCTGGAGCAGGTGTAGGTGCTGTGCCCCAGGCCTCTAACGTAGCAGGGCCTGCCATCTGGGCAGTCCCCAGTCCCATCTATTCCCACGATTGGCAGAGACACCACCTTCTCCCGGATCTGGCCTTGGGGTGGGGACCGTGGTATCCTCGCCCTTTGCTCTTTCTGACACTCCAGAGGTGACATCTGGAAGAGGGGCTGGACAGGGCCTGTCTAGATGTGCAGGGCAGGGCTGTGGCTGCAGCAAGGCAGGGTATTTAGGAGAGAGGAGAGCGGGGTTCACCTCTTGGGCACTTGGCTGCAGGTTAACCTCGGGGCTGTGTCTGCCCCCCAGGGCTGGGGGGGCAGATGGGCAGTCCCAGCATTGCTGACCTGTGAGGGTCCTGCATGCTGGCTGCACATTGGGGAATTGGCAGCCCAAGTCACAGGTCTGGAATGAAATTCTAGTTGCTGCTATAGGATTTCTCCTACTTGAAGCTTTTCTTTTGGTAGTCCTGGGAATTGAACCCAGGGCCTTTGCACCAAGCTACATCCCTGTCCCCCCCCTTTTTTTTTGAGCTAGGGTCTCACTAAAAGTTTCCCAGGTTGGGCTCAAAGCTGTGATTCTTCTGCCTTAGCTTCCTGAATTGCTGTGGTTATGGTGTGTGCCACCGTGCACATGGTGGAAACATACTTTTTTTTTTTTGTCTTTTTGAGACAGGGTCTCACTATGCAGTTTAGGCTGGCCTTAAGCTCACTTTGTAGCTCAGGCTGGTCTTGAACTCACAACAATCCTCCTGCCTCAGCCTCCCAAGGGCTGGGATTACAGGCATGCGCCACCATGCCCGGCTTTGGAAACATACTTTTTAAGGAGATCACCTGGTGTAACAGCAGTGAGGGCCATGGCCCCTGTGAATTTATGTGAGGCCAAATGAAGTGTCCTCCATGACTTGGGCCCTGTGGCCACCAAGGTCAGGGTGGTGTGGACCTATCAGGCGTGGCACTCACGTGGCCAGAGGCACTAGGACAAGCCACACAGAGGTCAGGATTGCAGGACACTGGGGCAGAAGGGATTTCTGAACACTGTATCTAATCCATCCCTTTTGGAGGGAGGCACAGGGCCTGACAGGCCTGGGGGTAGTCCCTGCAACTGAGGGCCACACCTAGGTCCTTGACCCCTTGAGAGTAAGTCTGTCAGGGGCTCAGGGTCCTTGCTCTGAGGCCCAGGCTGGTCCGTGGCACAGGCTCAGGGGATCCCAGCCTATCACTGCCTCCTGAGTGGCTAGGTTCCTGGGCCCCCAGGGTCATTCTTCCAGGTGGAGTTGTCCTGGGCATTGCTGGAAGCTGAGCAGAATCCCTGGTCCAGACCCGGATCGCAGCGTCCCGGTCTCAGCTGTGACAACCTCAGCTGTCTGTAAATTCCACTGGGGGGCGAGGGTGGAGTGAGAGGGCTGGGCTGACCCTGCTGCGACCGCATCCGTCATCGCTCCCCTCATTGTCCTTCGCTGAGCTGTCAGGACCCAGAGCCCCCGGCCCAGCTCTCGTGCTGAGGAGGTGGACACTGGACCGGGTGGCCTGGTTTATGGTGCATGGACAGACGGACAGATGGACACTTGCAGCTGATTTGCACTTCCTGCTCTGCCGGCATCTGGGCCTTTTCAGGCAAACAGCTGGCTGCCTCTGGAGATAATTAGCTGCATTGCAAGTCCTCTCCCTGCCCGGCCCCTGAACCTTTGCTCCCTCCATTCACAATGATAACATTGTTCAAGCCGATCTGCTGTGCATGTGTGGACACTGAAGGGCCACACCCCGCCCCGGCATCTGTGCAGGCTGCAGGGCTAGGGTGCAGCACAGCTGGGGGCAGCGCTGTCTCCTGCAAGCATCCCGGGAGCCCAAGGGTCTGGTTGGCACTCGGGGCTCCAGCTGGTGAGTTCTAGAGCTGTAGCTGCAGTCTAAGGAGCCGGACCTCAGACTGCTGTGAGTCCCAGCCCCGCGCCCTTAATTCTGGGGTCCTGCAGATGATGAGGTGGTGGCACCACGCTCTCAGCCTGTCCTGTCCTGGGTGACTGTAGCCAGGGAGGGACGCGGGCAGGTGTGGCCTCTGTTCACGGAGTCTGGCGTTGCTGAGGGTGAGCGCTGTCAGCACATGGAGGACGTGGGTGCTTCTGTGTATCAGAGCTGCTCTGGCTTCATCATGTCCCAGCCTTGAGGCCTGGGCGACCCACGGAAAGGGAGCAGGAAGGCAGGGCCGGGTGGAGAAGAGCCCTGACCTTGGGCTGCAGCTCGCCTGTGGCCATAGCAGGCAGCTGTTCATTGTGGTCCTCGGTGTCCTCATCTGTAAAATGAGCAAGAGGCTTCTGACTGCTGTTTCTGGAAGGCTCTGTTGAGATGGCTGGGGCAGGCAGCCCAGGGGGTGTGACATGCAGGTCACGGAGAAGACTTTTCAGATGGTGCCCGCCCTATTCACCATCCCTCCAGAGCTAGCTGCTCAACCAACCAGAATGGTATGAGAAGGGCCAGGGAGATGGCTCAGTGGAATAAGCACTTCCCTGGCCAGCTCAAGGGCCTGAGTTCAATCCCTGGTTCCACAAAAAAAAAAAAAAAAGAGAAAGAAAGAAAAAAGAAAAGAAAGACTGAAAGAAAAAAAAAAAGACCTATCCTCTTTGAATTTAAAATAAATAAATAAATAAATAAATAAATAAATAAA
This sequence comes from Ctenomys sociabilis, assembly GCA_004027165.1. NCBI lineage: Eukaryota > Metazoa > Chordata > Mammalia > Rodentia > Ctenomyidae > Ctenomys > Ctenomys sociabilis. The sequence continues at coordinate 9,252 of PVKA01041799.1, forward strand.
AAGATTGGTATTCCCAGCAAGGCCATAATCTGTGTGCCCCTGAGCCCCTGGTGGTACACACAACTGTCCTATTGGGTGGTGGGAGGCAGTCCCAGGAGGTCAAACAGGCAGGAGCCTGTTAATGGACACAGAGTGTGAATATCACCAGGTGATGAAAGGGTTTTGCGATTGCACAGTATGAATGCGTGCCATGCTCAGTGCACGGCTGGAATGGTGTAGGGTGGAGCCCAGGGCCTTCCGCGCACTGAGGCCCGCCCCTGCTGCCCATGTTGCACTTTGAGACAGGGTCTCGCCAAGTTGCTTAGTTGTCTTGTCTGGGCTAGAGTTTGGGGTCGTCCTGCTTCAGCCTTCCAGGGTACCTAGATTGCAGGCTGGCCAGGAATGGTGCATTTTGTGTCATGCGCCATCTTGACCATGAAAGCAGTGGTGCTTGGGGTGTGTGGAGGGAGGTGCCGAAGCCCAAGTGGGTGTGGTTTCCTGCTCTTCTTCCGCCTAGGGGAGGCCAAGACATTGTTGGCTGCGTGTGGAGGGGCTGAGAGCCAGGCCTTCCCCGCGGCCCCTGCAGGACGTGTCTCCAGCCTCTACAGGAGCCACGTGCAGGACCTCTGGACAGGTCTGAGCGCACAGCTAGGAGCACAGGCTTCTGGTGGTGCCCTTGCGGTTTTGCTCGTAAAATCCTCCTTCCTGTCTCCCAGCTTGGCGGCACTTTGGGGTTAGCAAGAGGACCACACGTGGTCTGGAAGGTTAACCGGCTTTTTTTGGTGGAAACCATCAACTTTTGGACGGAGCTGCTGGGTGACTGTTTGCTAGCCATGCTCGGTTGCTTCGGCTGAGTTGAGGGGAGGGTGGTACTGCCTGGTCTGTGGGCCGCGGTGGGGACAGCTGCCGCCCTGTGCTGCTGGCACCGGTCTGTGCCCATCCATAACATGTCACCCGGGTAGCCACCGCTGGGCACTGTGCCCTGCCTGTCCTTGGTCCTGTCTTCTCTCCTGCAGTCCCACTGCTCTGCGCCTCACCTGCAGCCCCCAGGAGCTGCTGCTGGGCTGGCTCTTGCGTGAACGCTTTCCCAGCATCATTTTTGTTCTTGTCTTACAGCAGTCTTGTCTTGTGAGGTAGCTCCAGTTCATATCAGATCCATTCAACTGCCCAGGCTGGCCTGGAACTCCAGCTCTTCCTGCTCCAGCTCCTGGCTGCTGAGATCGCAGACACGCACCTCCAGGCTGGGCTCCTTCCTGCGTAACACAGCCATAGCACCCACGGTCAGCCTACCTCAGCTGTCCACACCACCCAGGGTGTGGCACCTTCCTGTCAGTGGCCAGGCTCATGTCCTCCTGCGCTGTGTCCTGGTTACCTTCCCGTGGCGTCGTGGGTGGCTCTGTGACCTTCCCGAATGCCCTCTCTCCAAACGCTTGCATTTGAGCAGCAGTTACTCCCATGCTTTCCCCAGGAGAAGGGTCCTGTCCTCTACTGTCTTCACTCATCCACCCCAAGGCTGAGAGCATAGCTGTTTCTCTGTTGGGGCAGGGAGCAGGGGCTGGGTGCTAGGTGGGAGGAAAGAGCACCATGCCGGCAGGTCCAGCACCACCTCTCTGGGCACAGGTGCTGGAAACCCTGCCTGTCTGGGCTCCTGAGGCTGCCCTGCTCTCTGCAGTCCACGTCCCATGGGATGCTGAGGCAGATGAGTCCGTATCACCCCTTCATTGAAGAGATAATCCTCCTCTCCCCATCCCTTCCTTCTCTTCCCGTCCCTTCCCTTCCTCTTCCTCATTCTACCTCTTTCTCTTGCATGATGATGGGGATCCAGCCCAGGGCTCTTCTACCTCTGAGCTACATCTCCAGCCCTTTTTATTTTTGACACAGGGTCTTGCTGAGTTGCCTGGCTAGTCTTGGACTGTGATCCTCTTGTCTCAGCCTCCCAGGTAGCTGGGATTAGAGGCGGGTGCCCCTGCGCTCTGTCCAACTTGTCTTGTTTCATCACTGTCCGAGCCCCTCTCCCTCTAACTCCTTGGCACTCTTCCGTGTTCCTTGGTTCTTGGTCTGCGCCCTGCGTGCGGAGTACTCTCCTGTGATCTAGGGCTGCTCGGCTGCATCCTGCCCAGGAGTCCACTTGGCAGCTTCCCTGGGGAGCACCAACTGGCACAGCAGTTTTTGTCCCTCAGGGAGACTTTGCCCCCTGTGGCCCTGGAGGTGTCTTTCTCAGCTTGACAAGGAAGCTGGATGCACCCAGATGTGCGGCCCGGCAACTCCTCACCGAGGCACTGACCTGACAGAGAGGCACGTCTGCCATGGAGCACATTGAGGAGCTGCTGCTCCTAAGGCCCTGGCAGCAACGTCTGAGAAGCAGGCACACCCTGCAGATTGAGGAAGCCCCCATTCAGCACTGGGGTACAGGGTGCAGACGGCCTCTGCCCTGCTCATCCTGAGCTTACCGGAGGGCATCTAGTATGTGGAAATTACGCTGAGGAGAGCCGTTCTTGTGCCCAGTGGTCACCTGCCATGGCTCGTGCCCCATCCCTTCCTGGGTGAGTGTCTCTGGCTCGTGTCTGTTTTGCTTAGAGCTACTATCTAAGCCCTTTAGCTCAGACAAGACTTGTTTGCAGGCGCTCAGCTCAAGATGGGGGTGGTGGGGTGGCCACCCTGAGCTTCAGGAGGGACAGAGAGAGAGAGCTGGACTGGGGGCAGGTGGGCAGGCCTTCCTTCTCCCCTGCAGCCACTCTCATCCTGCCTGGGACTTCTCTCCTGGAGCAGCTTTCTCTTCCTGGGCTTGGACAGCAGCTGCCCCAGGTGCTGGGTGATAGCCTAGAATTGAGGTGGAAGAAACCGATGGAGCTCGTTGCTGCCAGCTGCCCAGAAAGAGGAGAAGGCCCCTGTGAACCTGGGTGGGTGTCAGGGAACTAGAGGGTGGCTGTCCTGGGAGAGTTCCCTTAGTACTGTCCAGGAGGAGGCCATGCCACCCATGTGTCACCACTGGGATGCAAGCAGTAACCCCAGGAAGCAAGGAGGAAAGCCTTTTATAATCTAGTTTCCCACACTGGTAAGAATTCATTTGTCTCTGTGCATCATTAGGCACATAAGTAATTGTATATTGGGGTTCATACCCCTAATTTTTAGAGTATTCTATGGAGTTCTGTAAAGCATGGCTGCGTGCTTAACCCTGAGCTTCCCTTTGGCTCGCTGCCCTTTCAAGTCTACACTATAATCTGTCAGTGGGCTTGGTTATTTTGAATCCACTGTTCAGAGGATTCTTAATTTGATGAGGGGATTGCCTGAACATCTCTTATGACTGCAGGTGGGAAGAGAAGCCCGAAGCTGAGGCAAGGTGAGGTGCTCCTGGTGACACCGGTTGGAACCAAGATCTGCCCGAGGTCTCGTGAGAGTGCTGCCCGCCTTGGCAGCTGCCTGCCTGCTCCTTCCCACCTCTGGCTCTTCGGCACCTTCTGACCAGAAATGAGGTTGCCAGGGCCACTTTAGGAGCAGTGGTCTTTGGGAACAGCAGTGGCTGTCAGGCTAGTGCTTTCCAGAACCTGTTTCCTTTGATCTTACCTTTTGATCTCCAGGATTTTGGGTCCTTTCAACCTTTGGAAGCACCTGTGAGCTCTTGAAACTGTGGCCTTGAGAGGTGGTGAGAGAACAAGCCAGGCACTGTGCCCTGCTCTGTGTGTGTGGGAAGCCTTTCTCTATGAGCTTAGACAGGTACCAGCTCTAGCACTGGGTCACTGGCCCAGGAGCCTAAGGAGAGAGTAAAGCGTGTTTTCTCCCCGAAGGCACACAGTGTATGCACTGTGTCGATCTCCTCTCCAGGTGCCAGCAAAATCATCATAGTGCTCGAGCCAGCGCCTCGGAGAACGCACCATGGAGTGCTTGGCTTCCGTGAGGAAAGCGAAGCCTGGGGAAGATGTGATTTGAAACTGGGTTTGGATTTTGAGTTGATCTCCCTCCTCTTTTTAAAGTCATGTGGGGAGGAACTGGCAATGCCTGCTCTTTGCTCATTCACATGAATGTTTTCAGAGCCTTCCTGAAGGGCTTCAGGGAGTGCCGAAGACATGTCTCGAGCCCCTTCTGGTCGCCAGGTAACTAGTGAAGGGAATTCTCTTAGAAAGCTGTTCCAAGAACCCACAGGGGTTTCCAAGGAGTTTACTCAGCCACTTTATCGGTTCCTTTATGTTACAAAGAAACTTTATAATCCAGATAGTAGTGTTACCAGGTAAGGTGCACTATATCTTATCTATCAGAAAGTTAACATAGTACTGTTGTAGCAGACCTCATATTTGTGGTGATATCTGTCGGTGTTTTCTTCGTTGGATGTGACTTTTGTGACTACCTGCATTTATGCCCCGCGTGTGCACACATCTCTGTACCTACCATGTGGTCCGTTCCCATTCTTTTTTTCCCTCTGCTGCTGAGTATGAGAAGCACTGTCAGGACCTCTGTGTACACTGTGCTGCTTCCACACTGACCATGTGGTCCAAGCTCATCATTTTTGAGACAGAGGTGACTACAGGTCGTTACCATGGCCAGGTGCTGCGGTAGGCACCCGCCCCTGTGATGTACTGTTGCTGTTGGAAGAAGGGGCAGCACGCAGAGCCCAAGTAACTCTGCCAAAGTCACATTCACCCAGGGCCTGGGACAGGTTGGCTGACCACCTTGAGCCTGGGTGTCCTCATCTATAAAATAGGAGTCATTTCTGCCCCAGCAGCTCCTCCGGATGGTGGCTAGGGTGCTTGGTGGGGCCTGCATCAGAGAGGAAGCCTGCTTTACTGCGCTTGTTTTTTTTTTTTTTTTTTTTTTTTTTCTTTGGCTCCTCTTGACTGTAAATTAGTCTGGTTGATTTCTGTGTTTGCCACTGAGGCTGTCCTGAAGGCTGCCTTCCAGGGTGCTAGAGCAGAGGCCCTGGGGGCGCCAAGGCTTATGGAGTACCCCCACCGCGCACTGCCCAGCCATGCCTGCCTGTTGCGCTGAGCCAGCTTGCTTTGCAGCCCTCCTTGCAGGTTGATCTCCCTGGGCTCCCTCATCTTCTGGCAGGTGGGGCAGAGCTGGCAGGTGGTCTGAAAAGACTGTGGATACCGTCAGCAGCAGGAAACATGAGTCTGCAGTGCTGGTCTGACGCTCCAGTGCGGGGGTGTCAGGGAAGTTCTCACATCAGCCCTTCCTTCCCAGCTGCAGAGGTTCTGAGGCTCGAGTCCGTGGAGCTCGAGAGGAATGTGTGGGTCGGAGAGCTACAGCAGATATAACTTGGTGCGCAGGTGGAAATGTGGATGAGGGAGGAGGGTGCATCTAGGTGTCTCCAGGGACTGTGGCTTGAGCAGAGCAAAGGGGCTATGGGAAAGAGCAGAGCACAAGGAGAGAACCAGCTTTGCTTCAGGAAATCATGCATGGTTTGGGGGGCTGATTTAGTATTGCTTTTGAGACTACAGAAGATGTCAAGAAGGTAATTGGATGCATAAGTCCTGGCAAGAGAGAACTATTTTCATGTAGGATGTTATTTTCAAGGGGGGTCATTTGCATAGAGGAATTCATTTGCATGGATGATTATTTGCATATATAAGTCATTTGCATAGAGGGACATTTGCATGGAGGAGCCATCTGTATGGAGGGTCATTTGCTTGTAGATTCTTAAGTACAGTGATACCTTGGAACTCAATTCGTTCCACATCTGTATTTGAACACTGAAAAGTTCAAGAGCTGACAATATTTTTCCATTAAGAGATCATAGAAAACCAAATAATTAATTCTGAGGCCCAAAATATTGCACTTACAAATTCATTTTTCCAGGACTTCAACAAATTTCATAATGACTTCTCTCTTTAATTCTATATTGTGGTTCTGACAGTTTTCCTTGTGGCTTTACTGCTGGTATCACTAATTTTCTTTGGAGGCATGGCTGTGATATTTTATGCAAATAAAGCCCCCCAAAAGCACAGTGACAAATGTTTTGACTCAGTCACATAAGCACTATACATTGCCTGCATGGAAGTGATGCTTAGACAGATGCATAACCCTTTGTGTCCATGGTGGATTGAACAGGACTGAGACTCACACTAATCCATACAAGTTTTCCAAGTCAGAGTTTTGGCTGACTATGGAGCCAAGTTAGGAGCACCAAGCAACTTCTCTTTTGAACTTTGCTTTTGGAGTAGTGGAAAGCTGGAACTTGACAGCCGAGGCACACTGGGGTGCTGGTGGGGAGCCACCCTCTGAGGGTGGGTACTGGAGGGTGAGGAGGCCAATCTTTCGTCTTTGGGATCACCAACAAGTTAGGCAGGGAGGAGGCAGTGTATAGGACTGGGTCTGAGAAAGTGAGGTCTGAGGTCAGAAGGGATACAGTGTGGAAGGGACACAGTGCAGGAATCCATTGGGGAGTGAGGCAGAAGCCACCTGTTGAGACACTGCTACCTGGTGGTCCAGCAGGACCATTAATCTGTCATTTATTTATGGGATGGGCTTTAATGACCCGAGAGTGGGTGGGGTGGGGTGCTGGGATTACAGTGGGGACACACCGGGTGTTATTCCTTGGGGTGCTGGGTGGAGGGCGGGGGTGGCACAGGTGCTGGAATCAGACCAGAAATTGACTTCTGTCACTGGGACGAGATACAACTTAGAGTAGAAAAGGTTTAATTTAGTCTCCAGTTCCGGGAGATTCTGTGTATGGGCAGGTGGCCCCGAGGAATGTCATGGCGGGAGGTCTGGCCTAGCAAAGCTGCTGGGTCCATGACAGCGAGAGAGCAGAGGAGAAGAACAGGCCTAGGAGGGATGGAATAAACCCATGTGCAGCAGCAACTACTACACCTCTGTGACCCATTCAAGATACCCAGAAGTGCACTTTAGTAGCCTCCTGGTGGTTTCCTGTCTAGTGCAGTTGGCGCATAGGATGAAGGGTCACGACCCACCTCTTACTAACTTCTCATCCAACTATAGCTCTTCAATCTCACTCAATCTCCAAGCAAGGCGGACAGTAGGGCCATGACTCTTCCTAACACAGTATCAGTAGCATACCACTGGGAATGGCAGAGTTTCGGCAATTTTGGCAATTTTCAAAAGTCTACCTTGAAGTCTCTTCTGAGACTCAAGGCAAACTTTTAGCTCTGAACCTTGGTAAAAATAAAGAAAACAAATTACATAATTCCAAGGCATAGGGTAAAACATTCCCCATTCTAAAAGGAGTAATAGGGGCTAGGGAGATGGCTCCATGGAATAAGCGCTTCCCTGGCAAGAGCAAGGGTCTGAGTTCAGTCTACTTCTAAAAGGAATAATAAATAGAAAAGAATCAGGCCAAAGTAAAATCCAAGCTCAGCAGCATATATTTTAATCCCCGGAGCTCCATCATCCCTTCTGCCTAGTGGGGAGTGGTGTTTCTGCCTCACCCCCACTAGTTCTTCCACCTGCTAGTAAAAGTCGCAATCCATCTTTTTCAATGGAAATCTGTAGGAAGGGTCTTGAGGCTCCCAGTGAGGGTGCCCCCCTCCTCAACAGCATTGCTGCCCCACTGGTGGGTTCCAATCAACCTTTTTTGCTTCAGTTGCTGGGAACCGAACCCAGGGTCTTCACACCGAGCTGTATCCCTAGCACTTTTTTCTATTCAGAGAGAAGGCCTCACTAAGTTGCTCAGGTGGGGCTCAAATTTGTGGTCTTCCTGCCTTGGCCCCCAGGGTGCAGGGATGACAGGTGTAGGCCCGACCACAGTTGATCATTTTCAGTGGAGATCTGTAGGAAGGGTCTGTGGCATGCCAGTGCTTTGAGCCTCTTTCTGGGATAGCATTTTTGTCCTGCTGTCTTTGGACCAGTGAAAACCTGCAGGCTTCTAGCCTACCTCAAGTGGAAGGGAGCTGGTCATATTTCTGCTCTTTTTCCTGGCTAAACTGGCTCAGCTCTGCTTTTAGAAAGATCTGGGGGTGGCACATCCAAAGTACAGACTTCCAGACCCTGTCCAGAGCTATGGTCCTCCTGGTGCTGGATGGGCTGAGAATTGCACCATGCCAGGCCCCGCTGGGTACTTCTAACTCCATGGATACACATTCTTCACTTCTGCTAAGATGGCAACGTTTACACCATGGGACTTGGTAAACACAGCAGATCAAGCCCCAGAGACTGGTTATTGAACATTTACCAGTCTACCATGGGCAAGAGCGACTGTATTTTTTTTTTAAAAACAAACTAAAAAGACAGTCTTTTTATTTATTTATTTATTTGGTGTAGGATTTGCTATGCAGCTCAGGCTTGTGGTGATCCTCCTGTCTCAGCTGCTTCAATGCTGGGATTACAGATGTGGGCCACCATGCCTGGTTTTGGTGGCCAGCTCGGCACAGGGCTGGCAGGGCATGCGGTACTGGGAATTGAGCCTGGTCTTCACACTTTCCAGGCAGGTGCTTAGATTGCTGAGCTATCTGCTGGCCCAGCATCCATATTTTTTAAATGTAGCCACAGTAATTCTTGGGTGCAGCTAGGGCTGAGAACTGCTGGCCCAAGGTGTCCCACAATGGGCATAGCAGTGTCCCTGTTTATCAACAGTGGTTGGTATCCTGCCCCAATAAGAGATCAAGTGGCCCTTACAATACCACAAAGGAGCACTTCTCGGATGGTGAAACTGAGGTTCA
>PVKA01041800.1:0-17836 GCA_004027165.1 Ctenomys sociabilis
ATAGACAGTACAGTTGGGATAGATAACGCTGTGCTTCTACATAATTCTATGAGAGGCAAGATCTGCACTAATGGTGGTTGGACAGGATATTATGTCGGCTTTTAGTGCTATGGTCATCCACTAGGTAAATAATTATTGAATCTTTGATATAATTCAGCTATATAAAAACCTGTAAATATAATATCATGTATGCACCTTGAACAATACGTTATGAAAACAGTTTGCAATGTATTATTTCATCGACTCTGTATGGTTATGGTGTTTTGAAACTGATTGACATTTGTGTTTCAATAAAATAAAAATAAATGGAAAAAAAGAAAAAAAGCCAAAAATAAATAAATAAATAAATAAATAAATAAATAGTACAGTTAGGATATATACGCCATTTTTCTGCATAATTCTATGAGAAGCAAGATTTGCACTAATAGTGGCTGGACAAGATATTATGTCGGCTTCTAGTACTATGGACAACCACTAGAAAGATAACAAGGTAGAAAGTATTAATTATTGAATCTGTGATATAATTCAACTATAAATGTAAGTTATGTATATAGCTACACTCTTAATTCACTGATTAGAGACATCTGCTATAATAACGTATATAAGTGTAATATTATGTATGCACCTTGTACGATACAAAAAGTTTGCAATGTATTAATTTATTGAATCTGTCCTCTTAATTTGTTTTGAAACTGTCTCATTACTATTTGTTCTTCAATATAATTAAAAATAAATTCATAAATAAAATATATAAATAAATAAAAGAAATTTATAATTATAAATAGGTTAGTCAGAGTTTATTGTTCACCAATTAACAAAGATCTCTTACTAGAAAAAATTTTAAGGAACAGAATCTTTTTTCTAGGGCAGGCCAAATAGCTCAGCAGATTAAAACACCTCTTAGGCAGATGCAGGGGCCAAGAGTTTGATCTCTAGATCTGCTGTGCCAGCCCCACCAGTGGTTGAGACTGGGCATTTTGGCACAGACCTGTAACTTGGGAGGCTGTAAACGGGAGGATTACTATGAATCCTATTCAAATGGTGAGACCCTGTACACCCTGTACATCTTGTTCTAAAAACAAAACAAAAAAAGAATCTTTTTTTTCTGTAATGACTATGTACATTTTGTATTTTATCTTGTCTTAGGAATATTGCTAACTTTAATTCAGTTATCTGTATATACTCTATCACTTATTTAGATCTTAGATTTCCATCTTTTTTAATCCCTTCAATATGCCCCAGTTTAAATCTGGCCTCATCACTATTAACTCCTCCAAACTTGGCTTCATGATATAACCTGAGAGCACAGTCTGGTAACAAAATAGGTTACTGAGCAGTCTCTGGAAAAATATAAGCATGTCCTTGACACTAAGTTAACTTTTTTCTTTTTTTTTCTTTTTTTTTTGCTATACATAATTGGATTATCTTTCTATTGCTGTACTTCCATGTTTTGCAAAAATTTAATCATATACATTTATGAGCGAAGTGTGAGAAATTGATTCCCCTTTTGTTTTTGTAATTGCATTTTGATTGTATAGTGAGAAACCTGTATACCATATTTTGGAAGAGGAAAGGCTGTCACATAGCCTTCCCTAACCTAATATGACCCTTCTGTGACAACAGAAACAAATTGAATTAACTTGTCTGAGGGAGAATGACAATAACACCAAAGAAGTTAGCCCAAAATCTAGATGGAAGCAATTAATATTACCAAATAGAGTCTAAAAATCATTTTTGGTTGATATGAACAGTTTCAGCCATGATATGTCTCTGCTGGATGAGGTGACCCAAATATGAAGAGGTTATCATACCTTGTACCCCTTCGGAAGCTACTACCAAGCCTGCCACAATTTATATGGGACGTCAAAGTCAAGTGATTATTTAAATCCCACTGCTTTTAGATTGCTACCTTAATCTCTATATTTGTTTCTAAAATATCAAATATTTTCTACACCAATGTAATTTAGGGCTGTGAAACAGGCAAACAACCTCCTTAGGGATCACGAGAAATTTAAGTAATCTTTTAAAATATCTCTATTATTGAAAATCTTAGGGAATATATATTTTTTTAATCTAAAGTCAAACTTTATCTTGAGGATGGAAACAGCCTTTCAAATTAATCACCTTAAGGGGAAAATGGAAAGGGTTTTTCTTTCACTGTTAATTACAAAAGACTGAGAGAGCTACTCTAGTTTTTGGATTTTTTTATAAGATTCTGTTTATGTTGGAATGGCCCTTTGTATACCTCCAGGTCAGCAATCCAGCACCTTTGTAGCTTCGCTACCCAGAGGCCATATGCACTTGTATTTAAAGCCCTTTTAAAGTTTTTTATTTAACTAATTTCTAGTTTTTATCCAATACATCCTTTTCTATTATTTATAATTTTAAGTTTTTTGGTCAAAGAAAGAATAATAAATTGAGGAATATGAGTCTGCTCTGCCATAAACGGTGTTTTGAGTAGATTGAACTACAATTCTGACTATGTCATCATCGATTACACGAGGCAATATCTGGACATCCTTTCGTATTGTGGATTTGCCTCTGGTTGCTACTACTTTTGCTCTAGCGCCTCAGAGCTGGGCAAGCTGGTAGTACAGGAAATGAACGTCCTTGCCCACACCCCCCTACCCAAGCCACATGGAGGTTAAGGCCCTGTGTCCATAGCCACTGCGCATCGTCACTAAGAGGGCTGGCTGTTGTTCTGGCTCTGACTGCTGGATGTTCTGTTTCTGCCCAGATTTTTAATATAAGCATTATTTTGAGGTGAAAAAAATATTTACCTGCACCAACACACAGTGAATACAGAGGTCATGGTGTGCCGTAGCTGCAACCCTTCTAAATAGCCCCAGGCACACAGTACTATAGTTGGAGGTGCACACCGACTTCCATGACTGGATCAGGCATGGATAATAGCAGGTGGCTGGGGAATCCCCACTGGGTCTGTCAGGAACCAGAGCAAGAGGCCCTCCTTAAATACAGCCTGCGTCCCTCTACCCAGCGGCACCATCAGTCTCGTGGAATTAGCCACTAGCAATTTAAAATAAGGTTTTCCTTTTTTATCTAACTGAGCAAAGCTAGAGGGTTCAAGCTCTATCGGTGGTAATTTTGCTCCACCCTTGCGTCCTACTTAGGAGATGATTTTAAGACAATACTTCATGTTAAGTCCTTCATGGTGGTCTTAAAAAGGAAATACAGGAACCACGAAAGCAATACACATTTTTATATACATCATTATACATCTGTAAACAGCTATGATTCTTAAAACTGTTAATTCTGTGTCTTTGTCCTTTTTGATTACTGTCAAATCTGTTTCTCTCTTTAAGCTCTCTGCCCCAGTGAACCCATTTCTGGTCCTAGCTCTCTGCCACAGTGAACCCATTCACATGCTTTCCACCTGAATTTCCAGTACCAATGCACTCCTACGACTCTGACCAATTCGCTTCCCTCTCCTTATGCACACACTCATGAAGCATTCCTGCAGCCCACCTATCTATTATTGGATGTCTGCATCATGGGCAATAAATGTAGGGACTCACTGGTGCTTGGTGTCCTGCACAGGGAAAGAGTGGCAGGAATGAAGAAGAAACAGACAAGAGACCATAACTGGGCTGTGTGGAGGTCCTTTTGCCCGATTGGCAAAAGACCCAAAGAACATCACTAAGAGCATTGATTTATGCCTTTGCAAAGTTAGTATAAGAGACACAAAGTTGCCTGGAAACTAATACCTGAAACTGTCCAGACAGACGTTTTTCTCAAGCCTGAGATACATTCACCACTTTCAATAATCAGGCCTTGTCCTGCCCTCCCACATATGATCAATTTTCGACCTCAGCCACTCGCAACAGTGCATGAATTCAGTGCTCTTCTCTCGTCGCTAGGACAAAATCCCTGAAAGCCAAATTTAAAGGAGGAAAGGTTTATGTAGCTGTTAGTTTGCATGGGTTCCAGTCCGTAATCGGCTGGCTCCCGTGCAGGGTGGTGTAGCAGAGAGGCAACAGGTCCTGGTGGCAGAAATAGCACCAAGCGCAAAATGGAGGAGCGAGCCTCTTTTTTTCCCCTTTAATTGTTTACAGATTATTCAGCTCAGGGGGGGGTGCAACACTCACACCCCTAGCGCATTACTAAACAATGAACTGATGGCAAACTAGATTCAGCTGCCTCTGAACAGGCCAAGCCTCACACCATCCCCTCTTAGGTTTTGGGGCACATCCAGACAGAAAACATAGGATGAACCAAGAAAATCTCCCTGGCAAATGTGTGAGTTATCTACCATGCAAGCAACATTGCCGCACAATGAGCTGAAACATTTCATTATCGCATAGTAAATGATACTACAGACTGTAAAGAGAATAGATGGATTCAAGTTTCAGTCCCAGTACTTATTTTCTATATAGCGCAAATTATTTGTGTGAAATGGAAACCCAACTTACCTACTCATGCATGGCTCTCTTTCTCATTAATCAATTTCAATTTCTACTGTTGGCAGATGGTATAGGGATCCAAGACATTATTATTTGTTTAATTCCTAGAAACCATGAGGAACATTTACTTGTGAAATTTAAAATGGATAAAGAGATATACCCTAAGATATATCGCTATTTTTAAAAATTCTATTTTTGATCATAATAGAAACCAGGAGCCCTATCATAATTATTTCACCAAAGTCAACTAAGAAAATAATAAATAGTGAAAGACTTCACGGCCACATGTGTAATTATCCTTTACCATATTGATTCTTATTTCAAGTCTAATGATTATGCAACTTAGAAATAGGCTATTGGAAGAGACATTTGCCCAATAGTTTTCTCCTTCCTTAATTTGAGTGGACTGTGAGATTCCATGTGATATCAAAATGACAGATTAGCTAAACGCCAGAAATTTAAGTTCTTAAAAGAAAAAAGGATATTAGAAATAGATTTTTTGGATTCTATAATATTAATTACTTTCCATTCTTATTTATCATGAAGCTTTAGGTACTAAATGGATAGTAGGGACACTTGCAGCACATTAAGAATATACAATTTAATAGTGAAAATCTTCACTACGGATGCAAGGATAATGAACAATCAGTGCATTAAACCTAATTAAAAAATAACAATTTTATTTAGTTTTTTTTGTGGATTTTCTGCCGAATATCCACTGGGGCAAATATTTCACATACTATTGGAAGTGGCTTAATCAATATTCTCTTTCTTTCTTCCTTCATTCACTCCTTCATCTTCCCACCCTTTTCCCCTTTCCTTTTCCCTCCCTCCCTCCCTCCCTCCCTGCTTCCTTCCTTCCTTCTCTTTTTCCTTTGTTGATTTTGGGGACTGTCAGAGATCACCTAAGTTTTCTAAATGAGTAAAATTATTTCCTAATCAAATCAGAGGAGTTGCTTTATGTGTTGTACTAGTAGAATCCATGCATACATCCTTTTGTGACTCAGTATTGTCTGCTTTACTTTTCTCAGTTTCTCAGTTTGACCTTAGACTTCCCATTGTGGTATTAACACAGCCAATGTAGCTTTCCTTTTAATTGGCTAATTTTAAAACTTCAAATTTTCAAGTCTTATTCCTTTATCATTTTCTTGACATAGTTCTAGCAAAAACCATGAAGGCAAAATTTTCATTTCTTGAAGTCTTACCCAAGATTCTCTGATTTTCTTAAGTTGGCTCACATTCAGTCTTGCCAACACCCTGGGACAGACACTGCTCTTTCTCTACCACCAGGACAGCAGCAGGCCCCAGAGCCAATCCACAAAACCTTAACATTAGCTCACTTATTAGAATGGTGAAGCCACTCAACTCATAACAAATTTTCTCAATCACTTATCTTCTTGACTGCACTGAAGTCTTGCTTTGGTTTGATACTAATTCTTTTCTCAGGTGGGGCGATCTTTGTTTTACAAGCTTCTTGTTTATTGAGAGCGTGAATGCAGCACATATATATTTGAATGTAAAAATGTATCTCTTACTGATCTAATTATTGTTGAGAAAACAACAAAAAGGAAATAAAACATAAATTTCTGTCCTTCCAAGAGCTTAAGCTAGGGGAATCATTGCAACTTGGAATACATTTTGTTATAGAAGAAGCTAAAAGGTTGATTTGTCTCCAACAAGAATTAAAATGGCATCTATATCCTATTTTGAATTTTCAGAACATGTTGGGACTTCAGTGGGTAAGAAAGGCTTCAGGAAGGGCTGGCCGAATAGCTCAATAGATTAAAGAGCCTGCAAGCAGGCACAGGGGCCAGGGGCTGACACCATGGGGCACGCTGAGACAGCAATTGAGACTGGGCATGGTGACTCTCGCCTGGAATCCCAGCACTTGGAAGACTGTAAGCAGGTGGGTCACTAGGAGTCTGGTCTAATAAGGAGATTCTGAATACGCTGTAGTCCCTTCCGTAAATAATACAAAAAAATGCGTCAGAAAGGAAACTTTTAAACCACTTTCTTCACTGCAGTACCTTGGGAATTGATACCTGATATGCGAAACCTATAGGAGGAGAGTTTCATTGTAGGTCAGAGTTTGCAGAAGTTTTGCTCCACAATCTGCTGGCTCCAAGGCAACGTGGTGGGGCACCACGGCAGAGTGGAGGAAAAGTTGCTCGTATGATGGACTCTGGGAAGCAGTCAACAGAGGAACCAGGAAAGGAAATCAACCTTTCCGGGTGAGGCTCACAGTGATCTGGCTGCTAACCAGATGTAAGCTCCTTTCAGAAATTCAATTACAGTGCTCTCATAATAATCTAATCACTTTCCAATCACAGGAGGATTAGGGGGTTCTTTTAGATCTAAATTATTACAGAAACATTGCCCTTGCATCTTTTCAATAATTAGTGAAATTCTAATAGAAAAGGAAAATGGCCTCCAGACAGCTCAGTGGACTAAAGCTCCTGCTTAGGCAGGTGCAGGGTTCAGGGTTCAGTCTCTGGTGTGCAGTGCCAGCCCCACCCCCAGGGTAGCCTGAGACAGTGATTGAGTCTGGGAGCAGGAGCTTGCACCTGTAATCCCAGAGCTTGGGAGTCTGAAAACAGGAGGCTCGCTAGGAGTCCAGTCAGTGTAGTGAGAGCCTGCGGACCCTGTACTAAATACATAAAAAGAATAAATAAATAAAAACTATTTTTGGAAAAGCTATCTTAGGGAAAAGGCAAGTAAAATCAAAGAATATGAGCAAAGTTGGGTAAAGATGCCTATACTATAATGGAGATTTAGAACTTACATTTGTCCAGTAGTTTGTTTATGTGACTTCCAAAATTTGATTTTTTATGTGTGTCTCCAATGTGAGTTTCATTTGACTAGTTTGGTGCTTGTAAGCTGGTGATGGAAAACACTGCATAACAAGTCCTTTAATCCAAGAGATTTGATACTGCAGTGCATACCAGAACATTATTGGTTTAATCATTTTTCTGATGAGTAGTCAATAAAAGTTTTGAAATCAGGATGGGGCACATAGAGTTATATTACTATTGCCTGTTTTCCTGTTGATACTATAAAACATAGTCACAAATAGGATGATTTTAAACATTCTGTGGGCTGGCGAGATAGCTCAGCAGACAAAACAATTGCTTAGGCAAGCTTAGGTGAATGCAGGGACTGTGGTTTAATCCCCTCAGGGTAGGCTGAGCCAGTCACAGAGTCTAGGTGTGGTGGTGCACACCTGTAAACCCAGAGTTGGGGAGCTGAAAATAGGAGGATCGCTAGGAGCCCAAGCTGCAGTAGTGAGACCCTGTAACAACCAAATACATTTAAAAAATAAATAACTAAATAAACATTGTGTACTTACTGGGGTACAGTTATGGATGTCTGAAATCTGAAATAGTTATCAGTTAGCTAAAATCAGGGTGACCACAGGTCACACTACTTCTGGAGGCTTAAAAAGAAAATTCCCTGTCTCTACAAATTTACTACAGTCTACCTGTGTCTTTTTCCTTATTCAAGGCAGACCATGGCTGAAAAGGTTTTTCTCCTGTCTCTTCTCTGACTAACACTTTTACTGTTAAGGACCCTCGTGCATTTATTGGACCCCCCCCCCGATATCCAGGGTGATTTCCCCATCTTATGGTCAACACACCAGATGCAATCACATCTGCAAACTTTCTTCCTCTGTCCTATTTACCATAACACACTTTGGTCAGCGTTTGTCAGAATTATTACTTGAATATCTCTGGAGAATCGTTATTCTGCCCACAGCAGTGTTTAATAGTTTGTTGTGAATGTGGGGTTTGGACAGGGAAGTTTCAAAACTCTAAGGTAGAAGGAGATGGCTGTATCAAGCTGAGACAAGATGAAAACATGAATTAAGTTAATGGAAGTTAGAAAAAGTGATAATGTTAAATGATGAATTCACTCCTGGACATAAAGGTATACAGAGAAAAAGAGACAAAAGCTTTAATGTAATACAAAACCACATGAACGATGAATGATATTATTTCCATTTCCATTTAGAGCAACTACACAAGTTACCACATAGAGCTTATATTGCAGCAAAATTGCCTATTTTGAGTTAGTCAGACTGCAAATCAAAACTACAGTAGAACAGGAGTTTCAAGCAATTTATCAAATCGTGTCAAGTTAGAAGCAGTTTCATTGATTCTTCAAATGTTACTTCTATGCCTTATTTTTATTCTGTGACATTCTGTCTGTGAATTTGAAAATACTTAACAGTTGATTGGAAAGAAAATATTACTTATATTTAATTTATATTACTCCAACATACTCTTTAAAGAATCCATAATAACTTTAATGGACTTCTAAAACTGAAAATGTAGTCTATATGTCCAGCAGAGAAGAAAATAGCACAAATCACTCATAAAACTGTTATGAAAATAAAATATTTCATGACATTAAAAAGACATTGAGATAGAAGAGAGTTCCTCTCTTTGCTCAATCTCTTCAGGTACTCTGGCATTTTTTTAATGTCTAGATTCACTCAATCTTTTATCACCATTTTAGCTTTTGTATTTTCTGTTGCTACTACCAGCAATGTGCTAGATGCAAGACAGATTTTGCCCAGGCCTCTCTGGAAAATGGCCTTAACCTGCCCACCTTATCTAAAGGAATTCTTCTTCCCACTCTATTCAGGTATTCTCTCATTTCTTACTTTCCATGAACTTCAGATGTCTTAGACTTATATTTTATTTATTTTTTTCATCTTTTGATGACCCATGAGATGGAGCTTGAGTCTGAAATTATGCTTGAAGTCTCACGTGTCAAAGCTTTGGTCCTAATCATGGCCCTGTTTGGAGATGGGACTTCTGAAAGGCTACTGGATTCTGAAAGCTTCTGCTTCATCAGAGGATTGACACACTGATGGATTCATTCTTTGGTAGCTTTCTTGAGAGATAAAAGTGATTTAGGTCATGGGAATTATTTGACTGGAGTAGGAAAGTGGGGTTTGCTCTTAAGAATGGCATCATTTTCATGACTAGTGCCTCCCCCTCTCCTCTCCTAGCCAACAAGAGATGAACATATTTGCCTCTCTGCCCTTTCACCATGATGTGTTTTTCCTGATTACAGTCCAGAAACCATGGAACCAGCCCACCCTACGCTGCCACCTCTGCCACCAGGAGCTGAAGGCCATCTTTCCCCCTCTGTTTTCCTCAGGCTTTTTGTCACAGCCAGAGAATGCTGACCATCATACCTGTTCTCATCTATTCACCATAAGAGCAAATTTCTTCTTTTGTTTTAATTGCTGTGTTTCTGGACTTTCTTAGAGCTCATCCTAAATATGACATGCTTATTCTAGAATGTGAAATTATTAAACATTAATAGATATCTATCATTTTTATAATTCCAAATTTTGTTGAAATTGGGTATTTAGGGAAAAAAGTCAATTATTTTTATTTATTTATTGCAGTACCAGGCTGTGAACTTGGGACCTTGTACTCACCAGGTGCTTATGCCACTGAGCTATATCCTCATCCCCTGTCACTTACTGTTTTCAAATATACATGTCAGACAGAAAAGACCTAGAATAGTAAAGGCAATCCTGGGCAGCAAAGACAAGGCAGGAGGCATTACAATTCCTGACTTGAAATTATACTACAAAGCTACTGTGATAAAATCAGCATGGTACAGGCAACAATATGGACCTGAGGATCAATGAAATACATTAGAAGATGCAGAAGCCTCTATGAACACACTCAGTCACCTGATCTTTGGCAAAGTGTTCAATTATGCTTACTGGAAAAAACAGCCTCTTTAAGAAATGGTACTGGAAAAACTGGCTCTCTACATGCTGAAAACTAAAACTTAACCAAGGTCTATCACTATGCATTAAGCTAAGGTCAAAATGGAATAAATATATAAACATTAAAGTAGAAACACTCAATCCCTCAGATGAGAAAGCAGGAAGAACACTTGAAGACATAGGGATAGGAAAAGAGCTTATGAACAAAAATCAAATCACATAGGTAACACTTGAAAGAATTAGCAACTGGGATCTCCTCTTATTAAGAAGTTTTTGCTTGTCAAAAGAAATTATCAACAAAGTCAAAAGACAACCCATAAATTTGAAAAAAAGGATAACAAATAAACACACAGACAAAGGTCTGTCATCTAGAATATATAAAGAACGAAAACTATTAATGCCTCCAAATTTAAAGACCCAATCCATAAATGGGCATCTGAGATGAACACGCACTTTTCAGAGGATGAATTTAAAGAACTGAATAAATATATAAAAACAATGCTCCACATCACTATCCATCAGTGAAATGCAAATTAAAACAACATTGAGATATCATCTCACCCCAGAAAGAATGGCCATCTTAAACAAATCAACTAACAACAAATGTTGGAAAGGGTATGTGGAAAAAGGAACCCTTCTACACTGCTGGTAGGAATGTAGATTGGTTCAACCATTATGAAAATTGGTGTGGAGATTCCCTAACAAACTAGGACTGGAAATCTCATTCAAGGCAGCTATTCCGCTGCTGGGAATTTCCCCAGAGGAACTGAAACTGTCATATCATAGGGATATATGTGTATCTTTGTTTATAGCAGCACAATTTGTGATAGCCAAATGTTGGAAACAACCAAGATGCCCATCACATGAGGAATGGTTGAAAAAGATGTGATGATTTTATACAATGGAGTATTACTCAAGCATAAAGAATGATAAACTCGAAGCGTTCATATTTAAGTGGAAGCCATTTGAAGATATACTCATAAGTGAAATAAATCAGACCCAACCTGTGTAAATATCATACAGTCTCCCTAGTATAAGAACTCCAAAGAAGAATTACAAATAGAAAGGTGTAACACAATTAAAAGGAAAACGAGAACTTGAGGATTAGACAACAAAAAGAGGGCAAGGAGAAAAGCCAGGAAACGTGACAGGGTCGAAGCCATACATTTATATGTACAAGATAGGTAAGGCTGTGATCCTGAGAACTATCAGCAGGTTGTTGAAAATAGCAGTTACTTGGTGGGATTGTCACCTTGACTAACTATATATGCTGATACCTGTGAACTGACCGACTGCACAGAAGATAGAAATGTGTAATAGAAGGATCACTCTTGGAATGCTTGTCATTCTGGTCTTCTAAATACTTTTCATGACATAAAGATTATGGCCAGACAGTATCTCAAGCATTTTCATTTTTTAAACAAGGGTAATAAATGTAAAAGAGAGATAAGAAAAAAAAAAAATCACAGGACTTTCCTGCTACAGTGCTCTATATGATTAGATTTGTAAATTACTGTGTAAAAATACGTAACTGTTCATTCGTATTTTTGCATATTTTCATTATTTTAATTCTTTTTCCATATTCAATAGAGACTTTAGCATATTAATACTTGTGGGAAAATATATGTTCCATCTTATGCTAAGATGTTTGACATTGAGACAGATAGTGATGTTAAACCCAAATGCATATGTTGTAGGGCAATAATAACTTTCTGCTCTGGAGGGTTAACAACCTAAGTGTGCAGACCAAAAATTAGAGAAAAAAGAAGTGCTGCAAGGTCAGCCAACATTCTGACACTAGTATTTCAAGGTCAGTGAAAACTCAGGACATAGGAGAACCTATACTGTAACATCATGTAATTCAGTTCTGTCCCAAATTTTCTGATCAAGGGGATCATGACGCCATGGAGGAAAGTGATCGATGTTGTAGACTGTGCCTCAGGAGAGTCATATGGAGAGAAAACATTCTCTCAGGCTTCCACAGAGAGCAAATTGCTCAAGCAATGGCTGTGGCTCATCCACATGTTTGACACTGACAAAGGATCTACAGAGTGCGGTACAGGGTTTTGGGATAAAGTTTGAGGGAACTTGACTGACATCAGATATAAAAGCTACATTAATTGTTATGTAGGTCTTGCTTTATTTTGGTCTTAACCATCTAACAGAAAAGGGAAGAAATGAGGTATGAAAAGTGAAGCCATGCTAATACGCTGAGCTGTGGAAGGCTCAAGTCATCATATTCAAACATTGCCAGTCCTGTGGATAACCCATTACTATTGTGAACTACTGGACTATATTGGAATATTTTGCTGAATTCACACACCTACAATATTTGGATGGCAATGAAATACCCATCTCTGACAAAACTAAAGAAAAAAAGGTGATATAAATGAAGGACAATTTTGTATCTGTATATACCAAGTACTTAGGATAGATATATAGCTACTTTCTCTTAATTCAGTGAGAAGAAAGATTTGTACTATTAGTGTTTGTATAGCATATCATATCTGCATTCTGTGCTATGAATGACTACTGCAAATATAACAATATGCAATGCATTAATTGTTGTTACTCTCCTACTAAACTGTTTTGAAGCTTGTCTCATTGCAATTTTTTCTCAATAAAATTAATTTAAAAAATGTAAATGTCAGTACACTTGTTTCTTCTCATGAAATAACCATTTCCTTCTCACTTTTTCCCCATGTAAAGTTAAGATGACTTAGAACTGGTAAGTCATAAGATTTTTCTCTGGAATTGTCAAAGCTCTGTGTTCAAACTATTTGCTTTCTTCACAAAGATCTACTCAACATTGTATTTTATAATAATTAGTAAGATGAACTGCAAATGGATTCTGTCATATAGATGCTTTCCAAGTATTCTCTATTTATTATTCATACTGAAGGATTCTGATATAAATAACCTATATTTACCAACTAGTTAGAGTTTAGGCAATATATGGGCTGCCAGATAGTTCATCTGATTAAAGCATCCACTTAGGCAGACCCAGAGGCTGGGGGTTTAATACCCAAGGGCTTCTGTGTCTGCCCCACCCCTAGGGTGCACTGAGAGGGAGACTGGGACTGGGCATGGTGGCACGTGCCTGTAATCCCAGCACTTGGGAGTCTGCAATCAGAAGGATCACTATAAGTCCAGTCTATGTAGCAAGACTCTATAGATCCAGTACTAAATACAAAAAGAGAAAAGAATTTAGATTATCTGTGAATAATTGAGAAGAACGAGAGACATACAAACTTTCAGAAATGGTGGTTGAATGAAGAAGACAAACACAAGACCCCATAAATGCTTAGATCAGGCCAAAATTGATTTCTAAAGATTTCTTAATTAAAAGATAGAGGGTTTTCTAACAATTTCACATTTCTTGGTGATTATATGATTTTGTAAACATGTTTGCCTTCCAAGAGATACATTTTGCATTGTTTCGTAGAAGGAAGTGTATGCAAGGCAATTTGATATCAATTTTTAGAGATCCAACTAAATGTGATCCTTACCATAATAATTAACATCAATATGAAAATCATTATTACTGCAGATCAAAACTCAGTTTAGTTCTATTATGATATGCACTTTACCTTCTCTTTATAATACTGTGACATTATGCTGATGAAGGTGTCTTCACTAATATTTTCCTCTCATGGATAAGAAACAACAGTTCTATAAGTCCCTTATCTACTGATTTATTTTGTGGCTCATGCATTTAGTACCTCATGTATTGTAGTTCTTACTTTCTCTGTGATCTTTGTTGTAAGCAGCATTTTGAACAGAAGTGTCATATTGCTTTCTTAATATTTAGAGCAATTTATTTATTGCATCTGTGTAAGAATCAAAAATTGGCCTTTCACAATTCAAACAATTCCATAAAGTCTATTAAAGAATAATGTCATCTGTTTCAATAACTATGAGGCAAAGATCACTCAACAGTATATTTGTTAAATAGGGAAATAATGGTGTATAACAAATGACAGAAAGCACACCAGTTTTCCAAATAATACTGTAGGTTTTCTGAAGTTATTGTGAGCTTTTGTTTATGTGGAATACCATTCTATAATACTGAGGCTCTGATCCTCCATTTAACTCTAGGTCAATGTATAAATTATGCTTTTGACACCAAACATAAGATGACTGCCATGTCCCTAGAAGTTCCTCCTTGTTTCACACTTATAAGCATTATAGTATAACGTTACTCTCTAGCAAACAGCTGACTTCATTTTCCATTTTTATTTGCAAATATCAGATTGCTGACCTTAAATGTTGAAGTTCCTCAGATTAATATTCAAGAAAGAAGGGGCTGGGGAGATAACTCAGTTGAATAAGTGTTTGCCTGGCAAGCACAAGGTCCTGAGTTCGACCTCTGGTAACACACACACACACACAAAAAAAAAAATCAAGAAAGTTCTCTTTTCCCTTCTGTTCTTTCTTTCTATTTAAATAAAGCATTCCATTTGTTTTTTACTGCTCATATATCATTATGCTCAAACTTTTATTTACATTTCATCATTAACCTCTAATTTAAAAAAAAACAAATCAAAAAGAGTTATTAAAAATAGTTGCATACAAGTGGTTCAGAGCTATCATATACAAAAATTAAAAGCTTTCCCCACACAAAACATAAAGCAATACGAATAGAAATGTCAAACATTTTTCATGCTTGTCTACAAAATCATCAATATAGCCAATGGTATCATTTTGTAAGAAGCCAGCAAGTCAGTAGGCTTTATTGCTCTTCAGTATTCATTTCCAATTTCTAAATTCAAATCTATTTCCCTGGGTCCCATGCTGATTAATCTTGCGACTATCTTTACCCATGACTATTCCAGTAAAGTTTTTAGTATTTTTGTATCCCCCCTTATTCATTTTCTCATGTTTCTGGGACAAGATACGCAAAGTCCAGAATTAAGAAGGAAAAGTTTATTTAGCTCACATTTTGTGGAGAATTCAGTCCATAATCAGCTGGCTGCAAAGCAGGGTTGTCATAGCACAGGGGCTGTATCTCCAGACGGCAGAAGACAGCAAAAGCAGCAAGGTCCAAGGAAGGGGAGCGAGCCAGGAAGGGGAGCGAGCTTCTTGTCTTCCCTTCTATTCTATTGGACGCAGGCTACCCCTATAGGGTAAGTCAGCACTCACCTCACATTGACCTTCCCTTGCACTGGATGAGGCTGTCAACAAAGCGAGGACCCTGGCCTCTTCTGAGTCACTTAGTTTAGCCTTTTAAACTTCTTAAGCTGACACAATGTGTCAGCTGTAACAACCTAACCCCATCCCAGCCCTCCCCATGAGGATTCTCACTCACTGACCTTAAAATATCCCAAGTAACATCAAAATAAAGATGTACCCTGTCATTTTCAAGGATCATAAAAACCCTTCCCAGGATCACAAAGCCTCTCATTCATCTCTTAAAACTTGCCTTTTCTTTTTGGGGTCAGTTCTTACAAACCCTTTCAAGAAACGATACATTTTTCTCGTCTTGGGATGCTGAGGCTTGCCATTTCTTTTCTCCACCTGGAGTGCTCCTTAACTGGTCTAAATTTAACACACAGACCTTGTTTGATGTAGCTTAAGATCTATACTACCGTAGTACCCTTTCTCCAGAATCCCAGCAGTTTTTAAAAAGCACTTGCTTGCTTTCAGAAACCATGAGACATTTCCCACACTACTTCTGTTTTTCTGCCTCCAACCCTGAGTGAGTTATTTCATGAGGGAATACTATCTATTTTTATTGGGATGTAGTACCTAGAAAAGAAATCACCTAGGAACTAGACATGCTCACTGCTTCTATGCTCACTGCTTCTATATCTCTCAGCAAATAGAATTAGAAAGTGTATTTTGTACACAGATACGGATAGTTGCTCTCTGTACTCTGGGTCACAAGATCTAGGAATTCATCCTGATAATTCCAGCTCCTGTCAAACTCCATGAGCTTCTTGTTTTCCCTTCTTCATTCATTAATATCTATATCTATATCTATATCCATCTCTCTATTTAATCTATCTATCTATCTATCTATCTATCTATCTATCTATCTATCTATCTATCTATCTATCTATCCATCTATCTATCTACCTACCTACCTATAGGTGCTTTTCCTGGGCATAGAGCTGTGCGCTGGATTTTCCATCCCATGGAATGTGAAAATGTGTCCACAGATTTCCATGTTTTTCTTTTTCTTTTTTTTTTTTTTTTTTTTTTTGGCAGAACCTGAGATTGAACTCAGGCCCTTGCACTTGCCAGGAAAGCACTTATTCAACTGAGGCATCTCCCCAGCCCCAATGGTTTTTGACAAGAAAATTGTACCAGTTATAATCTCTCTTTCTATGTAATTTTTGCTTCTTCTTTATGTTTAATCATTTGAATATAATGTTCTAGGGCTCTGTGGTTTCTCTAGTATAAATCTGGCATAGTATTCTTTGAGTTTATTAGATCTGTAACATGGAGTCTAACATTTTTTTGAAACTTCTTATTTCTATTTCTTCAAATATTTCTTTCAATTTTTCTGTCTTGGATTCCATGTAGACAAGACAGAAAATTAAAAATGGTTTGTTTTTTCTTGCTTTCTTCTTCGGAGTGCATGATTTGTACTGAACTGTATTCAAATGCACTGATTTCTTCTTAGGTTGTTTTATGTACCCTGAATCATCTTGTCAAAGACATTTTTTGAATCTTGATGTCTTTTATTGCAATGTTCACATTTCTGTTTATTCCTAGTCTTCTTCTCTTCTAAAATTTCTCATCTTTTACAAAGAATGTTATTGTTTGCACTGGACCCCTATGTTGGGTCCTTTAAATAGTAATCAGTGTTATTTTAACATCTCACCTAAAAGATTAAGCATTTGGTTCTTTGAAT
Source organism: Ctenomys sociabilis (assembly GCA_004027165.1). NCBI lineage: Eukaryota > Metazoa > Chordata > Mammalia > Rodentia > Ctenomyidae > Ctenomys > Ctenomys sociabilis. The sequence goes on from PVKA01041800.1 coordinate 17,033, forward strand.
ATATTTTTTCCTGTACTTTCATGGTGCATTTCTTTTATTGCCTTTTTGTTTGTCTTACGTTTACGTATTGAATACTACAAGTTATACAAAAAAGAATGGAGATTGAATTTATGTAGCATCTATCCCTGAACATGGCTATAGCTCTCCCTCTGCTTGATTTTCAGTCTGCGCAAATATCAAAGCCATTTGATTTAGAAATGAAGTAACCTACAGTCAGGCTGGCTTCGAGCTGCAGTTCTTATTAATATGGTTAGCTTCTCCTCGTCCATTTTGCATTTCTGTGGCATCATCTGGAGTTTGGATGGAGACCGAATTCTGTAGGGCATGTGCGCAGTGTGGCTGTTCCCTCATGAGCATCCAGCCTTCCCTGTTCCCGTGGCAGTAGAGGGAGGCTCCATGCACCTTGGGGAGATGGAGGGGAGACACTGCTGTCCTGCTCCTGACAGCTCAGCCCACCAGTGGGCTGCATGCTCTCTGGCTTAGTCTTGGTCTTCAGCCCCGAGTTTCAGGAATTCTTAGAGATCCTGCCTTCCTCTCATGGAAACAAAACTTTGCCTTTTGCCCATTTTTGTGAAAAGAGAGTTGCTTTTATACCCGCGTTGTGTGTCTTGATTACTGTTCTCTCACTGCTGGGACAAATACCCAAGAGGAAGGAAGGAAAGCTCACAATGGCTAGAGTTTTCAGTCCTTACTCAGCTGGCTCCAAGGCAGAGTCGTACAGCACACAGCATCCTTTCATGGTGGTGGCAAAAAGAAAGAGCGAAACAGAGAAGCAATAACAACAATGGCAACAGAGAGCAAGTT
>PVKA01041801.1:0-17600 GCA_004027165.1 Ctenomys sociabilis
GCTAATTCCACACTCCCATAATTAGTATTATGGCTTTCTTGACTTTTATAGGATAGAAGTATTCCATTGGTCTTAGGAATCAAAAAATTGGTGCAACTCCAAATAAAAGTAATAAACCAATTCAACACATTCTTTACTATAACCCTAATTATCCTTACTTTACCTATCTTAACACCTATGTCAAATTTACATAAAATTTTGCCCTACACATTCTAAACAAATCATTTCACTATCCTTTTTCCTCAGCCTAATTCCAATCTTCATTTTATTTTATTCTAACAATGAAATTGTAATACTAAATTGAAACTGACTTTTAATTCAAACTTTTAACTTAAATATTAGTATTAATTACTTTTCCATTTTATTTATATCAGTAACATTATTTGTCACATGATCAATTATAGAGTTTTCTCTTTGATATATACACTCTGATCCTCATGTTGATAAATTCTTCAAATACCTCTTACTCTTCTTAATTACAATAATAATTCTAGTCACAGCTAACAACCTTTTTCAACTTTTTATTGGTTGGGAGCGGGTGGGTATTATATCCTTTCTACTTATTGGCTGATGACACGGACGATCAGACACTAACACAGCAGCATTACAAGCAGTATTATATTCTTTTCTTTGTTTTTGTTTTTTGGCAGAACCAGGAATTGAACTCAGACCCTTGCACTTGCCAGGGAAGGTCCTGCTCCACTGAGCCATCTCTCCAGCCCCCACAAGCAGTATTATATAACCCAATTGGTGACATCGGATTCATTTTATCTATAATATGATTTCTCCTTTACTCAAACTCATGAGATTTACAACAAGTCTTCATTATGCAAAATAAGATTAATGTGCACTAAACAGGAAAATAAGATCTCAATAAAATAAAATACCAAATACATAATGAGTGCTTGGGACAACATTTTCCCATCAGCTGTTTTGTTTATAAAACTTAAAAGATAACAGCAGAAATAAAAACCTGTATGAACTGTAATGTAAATACAAACAAGTCAATCAGAGAAATCATCTTTGGTTGAACTGCCACATCCAAGGCAGTCTTCATGCATTAAAACTATATGTGCCATGTACAACCATCACTTACACTGATAGCACGTTAGGTTTTGTATTCCTGTCCTCTGTAGGGCCCTGTTGACATCTTTGTTTTCTTGTGCATTGTTGCAACTGCTTATTCACCTGTCAGCTCACCAGTGTGATCCACAATTTTTTTGCATAATTCCCTGGTGTAGTGGTTGATGGATTGTGTCAACTTGGCCGGATGATTCTGTGGCATAGTTCTGGCTGGTGAGGGTCCTGCCCTGGAACACAATTGGTTCTGCCCCAGAGTGACTCAGCAAAAAGGTACCATACAATGGGGGCTGAGGAAGTGGTGGCTCTTTCTCTCTTTCACACTTCATCAGAAGAACTTTAGTCTTTCGCATTCAGCTTGGCCTTCATTGCCTGGCTTGTAATGTAGACTCTTTGGCCTCCACCTTGGATCCTTTGCTTGCATCGCTGACTCTTGAGTGTCCATCGCAGACTCTTCAGTATGCCGTCTTAGACCCATTAGCTGACAAATAGAGACTTGCACGGAGCACAACAGTGAGCATCAGACCTTGGGACTGAACTCTTCAGTCTGAGGCATGCAGACACTCTGCACGCTGCCTCATCTGACTCTGCAGCTGACTGTCATAAGCCAGTCTTGTAATTCCCTATCTTGTGTTAGTATCTGTTCCTCTAAGTAAAACCCTGAGGAATACACCTGGGCAGAAACATTTTGTTCTTCCTATTCTGAAAGACCTCTTATGAGTTCCAGCACCAATCCTTTTAAGAAAATCTATGTGTGGTATTTTGCTCTGGGCATTTTTTTTTGTAAACTATCGAACTATTTTTTTTTTTTTTTTGTCTTTTGGAGACAGGGTCTCACTATGCAGTTCAGGCTGGCCTTAAGCTCACTTTGTAGCTCTGGTCTCCAACTCACAACAATCCTCCTGCCTCAGCCTCCCAAGTGCTGGGATTATAGGCATGCGCCACCACACCCAGCTTTATCAAACTATTTATGCCACACATGCTTAGAACTCAGTAGAACACCACCATTGGCCATTGTTTTGTGTTTCATTTACATTTCCTTTTTATTTTTTTCCTGTGGAACTGGGGATTGAACTCAGGCTGTTGTGCTTGCCAGGGAAGCACTTATTCTACTGATTCATCTCCCCAGCCCCTTCCTTTTTTGTGATACTGGAGATCCAACTTAAGATTTTGTGCTTGTCTGGTAGGCATTTGTGCCTCTGAGCTCCATCTCTGGCAACGTTCTGTGTTTCAAATGACATCACAGTCACTGCATAACTCATCAATAGTACCTAATCACCTATCATTTGTTGTAAAAAGCTATCATATCTCTGGTTTCAGTTTTGTCAAGGTTTCTCTGTTGATTTTTCAACATCATGGTGTAATGTTGACACCAGCAGTACCAGTTTGATCTTTGTCATGAACAAGGACAATGTTGTACCTTTCTGAAATCCAAAGACTGTACTTACACAATTCTGTTTTAAAATTGCAACATTTCATTAGAATTTCTTTTTGTGTGTTTTCTTTTGGTCTACAGGGTCTCACTACATAGACCAGACTCAGTGATTCTCCTGTTTTTATTCTCCCAAGCGCTGGGATTACAGGCATGTGCCACCATGCTGTCTCAATCACTGTCTCAGCGTGCCCTGGGGGCAGGGCTGGCATGGCACACTGGGGATCAAACCTGGCCACAGCCACAGCGCTCTGCCTAAGCAGACGCTTTAGTCCACTTAGCTATCTGACCAGCCCTTCTGCTTTGTTCTTGCATACAGTTGCTATGCTGGTCAACTTATGCTGTTAGCAAATATACATCAGTTGGAAACTGGTAAATCCACTGTCAAAATTCCTATTCTGATTAGTCTGAGTAACAGTTCTGGGGCTTATATTTTGCTGATGTCAATATTGTGGTGTTTTATTGTTATCAATTCCTTAATCACACTCCTTTTTATCAGCTCCTCACTACTTTGTCTGGTAGATATTTACCTCTCTAACATTGCTGAGGTTTCTCTAAATTTGTCATTGGTCTTCTCTTTCCTCCATTTCCATGGCGTGAAGATTTTCCCAATGGTGGACAGTTTCCCCTTCCTCTTGAAGGGTGGTGTCTGGGAACCTGCTTGGGGGCCATCTGAGTTCACTATGGAAGCTCTATCCAGGCTGTCAACATGGGGACAGAGTGGACACTACGGTCTGACCCATGGCCAGGGTGGTGGGGCTGGGGCCAGACAAGGCCCAATACCAGGACTCCACCACACATCTCTTTAAAAAAATGTATTTAGTACAGGATCTACAGTGCCTCACTATGTAGATCAGACTCATAGTGATCCTCCTGTTTTCAGCCTCCCAAGTGCTGGGATTACAGACATGTGACACATATCTAGTCTCAATCCCCGTCTCAGTGTACCCCAGGGGTCTTTAGAATGGCTCTTTAAATCCACAGCAGGCCAGGATCGAACCCCAACTGTGCTTTAGTCTGCTGAGTTATCTGGCTGGACCTGTGTGACCATTCTGTACCATTATGACAGGCCAAATACGTACTCACATTGCTGTTTTCTTCATCAACTGAATTAAGGTTTTTCATTCCCTGTATCTGTATTGGTTGATCTTTGCTTGTTTTCACTGTCACATAGCTAGTATCAAGTCACCAATCACATCATCATCACCCATGTACAAGTAACCTGACCTCTTCTAAAACTTCTGACCTCTTCTAAAACTTGCAAATCTGGTTTTCATAAGCCATTGCAATGAACTGGGCTATTTCTAATAGTGACATCAAAAGAGAACTTTATTCTTTATCGGTATATTTTAGATAGACACCATTATGTCACAATCATCATAGGGAATATGCACCCGTATGTTTTTTTTTTTTTTTTTGAGAAAGGGTCTTACTATGCACTTGTTTACAAAAAGCTGTTTCCATGTTTTTTCTTCTTCCTTCCTTTTTTCCCTACTCCCACTCCCTTGTTGCCCTTCTCATCTGAACATCTTTTTCCCATTTCTCAATACCTATTACACATTTTGATCCTTACCTGCACTTCCAGTATCTCACACCAGAGAAACTATGTAGTATTGACGTATGTGTCTGAGTTACTTCACTTTAAGTGTATGTTCTCAAGGTACTTTCATCTAGCTAGAAATGCCTCAAGGTTATCCTTCTTTATGTCAGAGTAGTACTCCACTGTCTAACAACCCCACATCTTCTTTATCCATTATCAGCAATGAGCATTTGGGCTGTTTTCAAGATTTAGCTATTACAAATTGTGCTGCTATCAACACTGGTGAGCATTTGTAATACGATGCTTTTAATTCTATCAGGAACATACCAAGAAAAGGAATAATCCCTATAATGGATCAAAGGAACTTCTAGTTTTTTAAGGAAACTCCACATTGATTACACCAGTCTACAGTCCCACCAACAGTAGAGAAGGATTTTTTCCCCCAAAGGTCCTGCCAGCATTTATTATTGGTTGATTTCTTTGTTTGTTTTTGACTATTGCTAATGAAACTCAGGACTTCGCATTTGTCATGCAGGTACTTGGGCCACTGAGTTATATCTCTGGCTCTATTGCTTGATGTCTTGGTAACTATCTTTTTTTCTGGAGATGGAATCTAAGCAAAGTTTTAATATGAATCTTTCAAATTTTTCATATATTCATGCGCCATTTCTACTCCTTTATCTGAGAAATGTCTATTTCAGATGCCCATTTTTAGGATGGGTCTTTTTTTTTTCTTTTTGTCTTTTTGAGACAGGGTCTCACTATGCAGTTCAGGCTGGCTTTAAGCTCACTTTGTAGCTCAGGCTGGTCTCGAACTCACAACAATCCTCCTGCCTCAGCCTCCTGAGTGCTGGGATTACAGGCATGCGCCACCACGCCCGGCTAGGATGGGTCTTTAAATTTGGGGATTCTTATTTTTTTTTAATTCTTTATTCTAGATCTTTTGTCTGAGGAACAGCTGGTGTAGTTTTTTTCACACTCTGTTGGTTATTTCTTTTGCTTTAAAAAAGCTTTTTTTTTTTTTTGGCGGAACCGGGGATTCAACTCAGGCCCTTGTGCTTGCCAGGGAAGTGTTTATTCCACTGGGCCATCTCCCCGGCCCCTAAAAGCTTTTTACTTATATATAGATCCCAGTTATTAATTTTTTTGTGTGTTTTTTGAGACAGGGCTTTGCTATGCAGTTCAGGCTGGCTGTAAGCTTACTTAGTAGGCTGTGTGTTTGGTTTTTTTTTTTTTTTTTTTGAGACAGGGAAGTTCAGGCTGGCCTTAAGCTCATTTTAGCTCAGGCTGGTCTCGAACTCACAACAATCCTCCTGCCTCAGCCTCCCGAGTGCTGGGATTACAGGCATGCGCCACCATGGCCGGTTAGTTGGCTGGTTTTGAACTCACAAGGATCCTCTTGCCTTAGCCTCCCAAGTGCTGGGATTATAGGTATGTGCTAGTATGCCTGGCCCTTAGTTGTTTATTCCAATGTGGGTTTTTTCATAAAGTTTGCCTACACAAATGTCTTCAAAGTTTTACCTATTCTATCTCCCAGCAGATTTAGTATCTTTTTTAATCTTAGAAAGCTCTTTTTAAAAACAAATCCCAAGGGCCAGCCAAATAACTCAGTGGATTAAAACACCTGCAAGTCTGGGCCAGGGTTCGATCCCTGGGCCTGCTCCTGGGGTGTGCTGAGACAGCAATTGAAACTGGGCATGGTGGTGTGTGCCTATAATCCCAGCTCTTGGGAGGCTGTAAACAGGTGGATCACTAGAGTCCGATCTAGTAGTGAGATCCTGAACACCCTGTAGATCTTTCCCTAAAGAAAAAAAAAAAAAAAAAAAAAAAAAAGCATTTCATGAGTAAAACTCACCTGCTGTAGCTATGTAGCTCCTGCATATATCTCTCAGTTCCCTGTGGATGAATGCACAGATGGGTTCCTGGTTTACCCAGGTCCAGCTACTGTGAGCTACACTCAAATTGTCCCAGTATGGTACAGTATGTTTACACAACAGAACAACAGGGTGTTTTACCCCTCATCCATGATTTCCAGGGAACATGTAAAAAATGTCACATGGAGCATTATATGGGTAAGATTTTGATACTTTCACACATGTGCCAACACCTTGGCATTCCAGCTACCAAGTGGCTAATCAGATTGCTTCTTTACTCCCTAGAGAGGCACATCCTCTACTATAATAAAAAAACTTACATGAAAAGTATGATATGTATGTATTTAAGCCACTGTGACATCCCAAGTTATGAAGTGGGAATATATTGGGGCTCTCCTGACAGTAGCTGCCTCAATCATAATGATTTCAGTTACCTCTAAACATTTCTGATAGAAGAGCTTCTAATATACTAACTGTATTACTAATTTACTAACTGCAAATGTATTTTTTATTTTTGTAGGATTTCCTTTTAACTTTATTGTGCAGCATATTTATTTGTGTGTTTTTGAATAGGGTCTTGCAATGCAGTTCAGGATATCTCTGAGATCACTTTGTAGCCCAAGCTGGTCTTTAACTCTCAACTATCGTCCTGCCTCAGCCTCCTGAGTGCTGGAATTATAGGTCTGTACCTCCATACCCACCCTCCTCGCATTTTTAAACTGAACAGAAAACTATTTAGATCACTGAAATTTAACTGCCTATTCACTGTAAAAGGAAATTTGTTCAATTATTGATTTCTTCAAAGGGAATAAGTCATTCCCTGTGTGCAAAATTAAAAATAAAAACAAAACAAGGTTGGTCAGATATCTCAGTGGACTAAAGCACCTGCTTAGGCAGAGCCCAGTGACTGGGATTCAATCCCGTTGTGCTGTGCCGGTCCTGCCCCTAAGGCATGTTGAGATGGCAATGAGACAGGGTATGATGATGTGATCTGTAATCCCAGCTCCTGGAAGGCTGAAAACAAGGATCTGATCTGTGTGGTGAGACCCTGTACAATATACGAAAGAACAACAACAAAACACCAAAACAAAACAAAAAAAAAAGAAAAGAAGAGCTTCTCATTTAACCTAGGCAAGTCTGAGTAAATTTCCCAAGAATTTAGAATTAACCTATCAATTCCTGGTCAGTCTCACTGCTCTCTTGAATGAAAGAGATATAACCTCAAAAGCTCTTGGGTGAAGTAACTTTCTACAAAGTTATTTATTTATTTGCAGTACCAGGGATTGAACTCAGGACCCTGTGTACCAGGTCGGCACTGATTTCTACAAAGTTAAAGCATCTTATGTGGGACTTTGGCCAAACATTCACACCTGTTGATCTGTTTCATGTACATATAACAAGTCCATTAGTGGTTTTATACACCACAGGAAATCATGTGTAAAATGCAAACCATATCTAACAATGTAGTTTTGTTTTTTTGAGGGGAGAGGGTCTCGCTCTGAATTTCAGGATGGTCTTAAACTTGCTACATAGCTCAGACTGCCCTCAAATTTGCTGAGATCCTTCTGCCTCGGCCTTTAGAGTGCTGGGATTATAGACGTGCACCACCCCACTCATCTAACAATGAGAATATTTTTTTCCACATAAGAAGAAATCTTTACATAGCAGATGGCCCTCAACCCTAGTTGGTAAGGGATAAGCTGAGTTTACATTCTAAGTCTTTTTTTTTTTTGTCTTTTTGAGACAGGGTCTCACTATGAAGTTCAGGCTGGCCTTACGCTTACTTTGAGCTCAGGCTGGTCTCGAACTCACAACAATCCTCCTACCTCAGCCTCCTGAGTGCTGGGATTACAGGCATGCGCCACCATGCCTAGCTACACTCTAAGTCTTACACTCTTTCCAACATTTCTTTATCAAAAGCCATTTTGGGGTACTCCTGCAGATGCAGCTACTCAGGAAAATGAGGTAGGCTGTGATAAGAGGATCACCATGACTTTGAGGTCAGTCTGGGCTATATATCAATTTGAAAGGCAGTTACGCAGCAAGGCCCTATCTCAAAAACCCGAAACCAAACCAAACACTGCTTTTAGGCCTTCTAAGACCACTTTATAGGCAAAGGAAAGGAAAACAGCCAATTACCTGGCCCACTTGTGGGATCCCCCAAGCAAGTGATAGCAGCTCTTGAGGATTGGGAATTTATTTTTCTTATTCCACACGTAGACACGCAAGGAGAGGTCCATGGAGGAGGTGATGACTCGGTCGAGGTCCTTGAAATGAAGTCAAGTGAGGTGTGGATGTGGACTCCAGCAGGTGGAGAGTATGCCGTGGGTGGGGGGTATTGCACTCACCACCCGCATGGATGTAATGGGCTTCTGGTGGTCCTGGAAGGCTACCAGCTGCAGGCCATGTATGGTGAACAGCATCAGCTCCAATCCAGAAGTCAGCAGGATCACCTGAGAGCCATATCCTTGCATGAGATGAGGTGACATCAAGGTATCTGGCAGGAAACTGGCCACCTGTTGTACTTTGGGAAATAAAACACAGAGATGGGCTTCTCCAGAGCAGATCCATGCCCGCCTAAGGTGGGGCAGTATATTGAAAGGAACAACAGCTTTGTGTTTGGACCTGTGCTCAGCCCTCATGCACTCGTTCATTTCCCTAAATCTCCAGCTCCGAAGCAACAGAATATGGGTCATGCCGCCACACTCCTGGGGCTGTGACGACTCAGTGAACTGCATCTGTGAAGTGACCAGCATGGTGTCTGGCATACAGAACCATTCAGGAAATGGCAGCTCCCTTCTTTTGTCCCTCTCCCATCTAAGACAGAAGAAATGACGTGTAAACTATATGACGTATTACTTTGACCAAAATGTACCATTAAAAAAGCTATCTTTTGTACAAAGACTTTTTTTTTTTTTGTCTTTTTGAGACAGGGTCTCACTATGCAGTTCAGGCTGGCTGTAAGCTCACTTTGTAGCTCAGGCTGGTCTGGAACTCACAAGCCTCCTGCCTCAGCCTCCCAAGTGCTGGGATTATAGGCCTGCACCACCACGCCTGGCTATAGACTTTTTTTGGCTGGCTCAAGGGCAGGTCTGGTGTGGCTTGTGGAGCCGGGATCGGTCCACTACACCTGAGTCTGCCCAAGCAGGTGCTTTATGCTTTAAACTACTGAGTTAACCTGCAAGCCCCTCAAGCTATCTTTTATACTATATAGCATTCTGCCTTACTAACTCTTACGAAGAGACCACAAGCTTTCTCATTATCTGACAAGGAGTATATTATGCATTTAATTCTTTTTTCCTCAAGGCCCAAGAAGTTTGGTAAAATATATAACCAAATGATTTTAAAAAATACGATATAAAGAAGAAAATGCCAAGGACCACAAGAGTGATGCAGGGTTTAAGAAATAGAGGAGACTGTGAGGAGACAGTGAGGGTTTAGGAAATAGAGGAGACTGTGGGTCTTATTTGCTTATTGAACTAGGAGTGCCAAAGGGAAGAGATAGTTCTGGCTTTTGTACATCTTTCTTTGAGCTTAGTGCTAACAGCAGGGCCTTTGACATCGCTGGGGAAAGAGGGCTGAATGAAGCAGGAAGATTACTTTGGAGGGAGCTTCTGGGCATGAGTGGAATATCTGAGTCTCAGGTCTACAGAAGAGCCCCATAGTGGTCCATCACTCTACAGTCCAGAAGCTCAGAACTTTTGCTGGACCACCACATCACTGTTTCACTGGGAGGGAAGAAAAGTATCCCAAAAGAACTTGAGGAATTTGGTCTGGAAGCATCATATTGTAATGGCAGTAACACAGAGACCATGCCCAGAACAGGGACCCTTACTCAGAATGTCCACTCTGTCTTTGGACAACTTCTTGCTCCTTAATTCGAAGGTAGTAACAACCAGCTGCATGTCATCTTCGTCTTCATTTTTGTGCACCACAATCAGCCTTGCTGCTTCATCAGGAGCCCAGCAGGCTTGAGAACACATCCAAAGAGGGAGGGTAGTGGAGACAGGAGGCTCATCTTCTGATGGACATAACAAGGACTGAGTATAGAACACCTGGGGAAACAGCCCTGAATGGTCACAGTGACGGTGAAGGGGGCTTCTCTACCCTGAGCACAGAGAAAGCCCCAAACTACACCTGATTCCTGTACCTACCAGGCCACCTGCTCTGCTGCAGACCCACACCAGCCATACTGGCCTAGCCAGGCAGCCTGTGCCATGGCCCAGTCTCCTGTCCAGACGAGGAGCTTTTTAAGCTTAATTAAACTCAGCTTGCATTTAGTTCCCTGGAAGCACCCTAGTGAGACTGCTGTGAGGCATAAACCACATGACAGGCATTTGACTAGAACAGCTGTGGTATGGTCACCAATGTGTCAAGTATCTTCTTGCCTCACACCCCCCACAACCCCTGGTCACTACTTCTTCTTCAGGGGTCCTGGCAGCCCTTGCTATGGCCTCACTCTTTTTTTGTACCAGGAACTGAACTCAGGACCTTGCACTTGCCAGGCAGGCTCTTGTGCCACTGAGCTACTGCCCTGGCTCCTTGGCCTTTCAGCACCTGCCTCTCTTCTGACCAACCACTTGACTCACTGGCTCCCAGACAGTCAGGCTCCTGGTCCTTCCTGCTCTGTGGCAGCTCTTGTTCTTGATCTGCCCTTTCACCTCCATAAGAGCATGCTCCAATTTATCTGTTGAGGCTCTGGCCTCTAAGAGCTTTGCTTCTAACAAGTGACTTTATCCCTGTGCCTGTGATTCATCAGGATTCTTTGTGACTCACAGGGCATCAAGAAGATAGGGATAAGGTGCTGCTCACATCACAAGTGTGATATAAGAGGTTCAGCCAAGCTCTAAGGCTTCCTTCTCCAGGTGCCAGATGTCTTTCCTAATTGCTCCTCTCTTGCCCCTCTTGCTCTCATCGAAACTTGGTATTCATACTACCAACTGGCTCTTGAATGTTCCTACCACCATATTCCTAAGGCCCCAAAGCTGTTCATAAACAACCTCTAAGCCTCAATAGGAACCAAAATGGGTTTCTCAGTGAGTAACCAGGACCTGCTCCTGCCCTGCCCCAGGTCTTGTCCTTGGCATGCAGAAGCTCTAGAACACACATCCCACAGCCTCAGGGTTCCAGATCCTGCATCTTTCTCTCACAAACCCAAGGGAAAGGGACCCCAGGTACTGACCTTTGGGCGCACATTTGAGTCCTGTGCAGATACAAACACCCACTGCTGGTCAGGAGAGCAGAGAAGACTTGCAAAAGTGTTAGAAAACACAGTCACTGTGGATACCACCTGCAGCTGTGGCACTCTCAGAGTGCAGAGGATCCCATCAACACAGGCTGCCTGAAAAGGAAGAAATGCCCAACCCAAATGAGAAGTTCCAGGACTCCTAGACCAGAGGAAAGTGGCCTTCTTACCTGAAGGAGGGTATGTGTACCAGTTACTTCTAATCTTGTCTTGGAAAACTTCAATTGCATAGGCAAGGGCCAATGGTGCAGCTCAGTAGTAGCTTTGCTAAGCACACATGAAGCCCTGTGTCCTATTCCTAACACTGCAGAAAATAAAATAAAAAACAAAACAATGGTCAAACACACAACTACGCTTCAGAACATGACCTTCTGATGCCCTTGCTAATCAGAGGCACCCTGGGTCACACTGGTGTGTGCTGTTCCACAACCTGCACTGTACATGTACAGCTAAAACCTTCCTTGAAACTCTTTCCACAACAATGGACATTTGATTTTTTACTTCCGTTTATGCTGATGGTAATTTAAAGTGCTTCTCCACTTGTTACTGCAAACAGGCCAATGCTATGAGGACTCCTTCACATGCAACCCTGTGCACCAGAGCTGCTCTATACCATGAGAGATGCCTAGACCTGCAAATAGGCCAGAGGGGCCATATGTAAAACTTAACAGTGAAAGAAATGTTTGAAAGCATCTATGTTCCTATATATTATGCATAAAAATACCTATTTCTCTTTAATTATATTAATCTATAAAAATGATAGTTGAGGGCCAGGGAGATGGCTCAGTGGAGTAAGTGCATCCCTGGCAAGTGCAAGGGTCTGAGTTCAATCCCCAGTTCCGCCAAAAAAAAAAAAAAAAAGATAGTTGATATTCTCATTTTAATGTCACTATCCCTGAGAACTAGTTAAGTTTTACAGTCTTACATACTATGAGGGCTGGGGAGATAGCTCAGGAGAGTAAGTGCTTGCCGGCAAGCTCAAGGGCCTGAATTCAAAACCCCAGTTCCACCAAAAAATAAAAAACAGTTGTTTGGGGCTGGGGAAGATGGCTCAGTGGGATAAGTGCTTCCCTGGCAAGTGCAAGGGTCTGAGTTCAATCCCCAGTTCTGCTGGAAAAAAAAAAAAAGTTGCTGCTACATACTATGAACCTTAGGTTAGTTCCCTTCCTTTCCTCTCTCAATAAGGTCTTACACATCCCAGACTGATTATTTTCTAAGTCTTCCTGGACAATTGAAAAACCATTTAGTTTCTCATAATTTCTAATTTAAATGCAAATACCACACATTTCCATATGTATAGTATTTAAAAGGGTATAAAATGTCACTGTTTTGTAGTTAATCTTCATTTAGACTTCATCATTATTGCTCTGCAATCTTTCTTTGTCCTCAAAAATTCATTTGTGATTTGTTTTCTGCCTAAAACCCCATTACTATTTTTTATTTTTTATGTATTTGGTACAGGGTCCCAGTACACAGCTTGGACTCATACTTATCGCCATCCTCCTGCTTTCAGCCTCTCCAGCGCTGGGATTACGCTACCATGCCCAGTTTCTGCGGCCCTTTCAGCACACCTGGGGGATGGGAGTGAGGCCAGTGTGGCATGGGGTGCTGGGGTCAAACCCGGTTCCTGAGCTTGCCTAAGCAGGCGCTTAGTCTGCTGAGCTCTCTCACTGGCCCTTTATTACAATTTTTTTTTTTTTTTGTCTTTTTGAGACAGGGTCTCACTATGCAGTTCAGGGTGGCCTTAAACTCACTTTGTAGCTTAGGCTGGTCTCGAACTCAGAACAATCCTCTTGCCTCAGCCTCCTGAGTGCTGGGATTACAGGCATGTGCCACCACGCCTGGGTTACGATTTTTTTTTTTTAATTTTCGTTTATTTGGTTTTTTTGTCTTTTTGAGACAGGGTCTCACTATGGAGTTCAGGCTGGCCTTAAGCTCACTTTGCAGCTCAAGCTGGTCTCGAACTCACAACAATCCTCCTGTCTCAGCCTCCTGAGTGTTGGGATTACAGGCATGCGCCACCATGCCTAGCTCCTTTATTACTATTTTATTGTCATTTTTTAAATTTAGTACAGGGTCTACAGGGTCTCATTATACAAACTGGACTTGTAGTATTCTGTTTTCAGCCTCCCAAGTGCTGGGATTACAGAGATGTGCCACCATGTCCAGTCTCAATTACCTTCTCAGCCCTCCCTTGGGATGGGGCTGGCATGACATGCTGGGGATGGAACCCCAGTCCCTGCAGCTGCCTAAGTAGGCACTTTAGTCCACTATCTGGCGAGCTCTCATTACTTTAAATGCAGTACTGCAGTCTCCATTCTTTGCTTTAACAAGTCTACTTTACTTTATTTCTTGCAGTCCTATGATCCAGCCCAGACCTCATAGATACTACACAAGTGCTCTGCCATTGAGATATACCCCCAGCTGTTACCTTCATTTTTTTTTTTTTTTGGTACTGGGAACTGAACTTATGACCTCACAATTACCAAGCAGGTGCTGTGTATCACCAGCCCACCTTCATTCTTGAAACACGCCTTTTCTGGTGACAGAATTCTCAGCAGTCATGTTTTTCAAGGTATCATTCCACTATCATTTAGTTTCCCTTGCTGCTATTAAATCAGTCTTCAAGGTAGTTTAATTTCCTTTGGCTGCCATAAAATTAAAATTTCTTATGTGTGCAACTCAGTAGTAGAGTACTTGCTTGACATGTGTGAGGCCCTGAGTTTGATCCCCAGTATTTCTAATTTTTTTCCTTTAGCTGTCAATTATCTTGGTTCCCTGTGATGGATCCAAACACAACTTTACTTTTATTTACCTCTTCTTAGGGTTACAGATCTGTCTTTTTGAGACAGGCTCTCACTATGCGGTTGACTGGCCTTGAACTCACTTTGTAAAAGCCCAGGCTGGCCTCCAACTTGTAGCAATTCTCCTGCCTCAGTCTCTTGAGTACTGGGATTGCAGATATGCACCTTCACACCCTGTTTGATGCTATAGATTAATGTCCTGAGTCTCGTTTGGGAAAGTATTATTATTTCTTCAAATATTTCTTCTGACTCATTCACCTTTTCCACTCCTATGATACTCTTTAATACTGAAAACTTTTGTAGAACCTTTATACCCCTATGGATCATATGGGCTATAGATGGCAGCATCAGCATTACCTAAAAACTCAGCAGTGAAAGAATCTCAGGCATCCCTGGGGGATGAATGAATCCTATCCACAATTATACAAGGTCTCTAGGTAATTCACATGCTCACTAAAATCTAAGTAACATAGTCCTCTCCTCTTTCCCCTGCTTCCTATTTACCACTGTTGGTATTTGGGTGGTTCATTCTAAAACGTGACAGTGAAATTTTTAGCACTTTCAATAACAAGTAGCCCACTCTGGCATGTGTGTCAAAGGTTCAGGACTACTGTTCTAGATAGTTCCTTCTGATTTTATCTTCTACTTCTCTAATTCTCTTCTATATTCCTAACTTTTCAATTGAAATGTAACACTTATCTACAAAATCTCATAAACCTCAACAAATTATTATAAAGCAAATATGCTTGTCACCACCCAAGTTGAGAAATTAAATAGCTCCAGAGGCCCATATGCAGTCTGGCCCTCCTCCAATCTCTGTATGACCATTATCTATCTGCCATTAAATCTGACCACAGAATTCTTTATCTTTGTTATTTAGTCTTCTAGAATCTTTTCTTGATTCTTTTCTAAATCTAGAAGGATTTTTTTTTCTGGGCTGGCTCAAGCTGCCTTAACAGTGGGCTTTCTGCAGCATGTGGAGCTGGGGATCAAACTGTGGTCCCCAGAGCCTGACTGAGTTTGAACAAATACGCGCTTTAACAACTGAGCTAAACCGCAAGGCCCCTCTTTTCTAAATCTATTTTACCTTACAGCTTTAAGTTCTCTGCTGAATGGATCTCTCTGAAGATGGCAACCACATATATTTTATGTCTATGTCTAAAGCCCTATGGTCTCCACATTGTCTGCTGTTGTTCCAGTAGGTTCAGCTCATAAAGTCTCATCCTCTCTTGTGTCTAGTCTGAAGTATGTGTTCAACATTGCATTTGAAAACAAATATTGTGAGGTATAAAGTACAATTCCTTTATAGCCTTTGTAAGGGCTTTCACTTACTCATGGGTGAGCTGGGTGCTGCGCTGGGCTTGTGTAAGGCCCTTAACCCCAGGCCACCCCTGCATGAGGGCTCACAGATCCATCCTTAGTGGGTCTGCATTCTACCTTGTGTTTCTAGGCTGTCAAAGGTATGCTCAGCCTAAGACAAAATAGCCCCAATACCCAGTTCCCCCCTACAAAAAAATTGGGGGCTAGGGAGATGGCTCAGTAGAACAAGCGCTTCCCTGGTTCTGAAAAGCCCCAATAATGGGTGAATAACTTTGATTTCTATCATCTCCTCAATCTTAGTCTAGAAAGTATCACTCCTTTTTAAGCCCACTGATATTACCAGGTACTTGTAAATTTTACCTGAATTAAGCCTTAGCAAGGTTTAATGTAAAAATAAGAACAAAGCCACGTGTGGTGGTAAACATCTATAGTTCCAGCACCCTTGGAGGCCAAGGTAGGATTATGGTCTAGCCTGAGCAATTCAGTGACTTAGCAAGGCCCTACCTAAAAAAAAAAATAAAATAAAAATATATATATATATATGAATGTAGATCAGTTTGAAGACTCTAGGTTTAAACTCTACTATTACATGTGCACATACACACACACACACACACAAAACTGAAAAGGACTGAAGAGCAAGAATGCAGGAAAGAAGAGAAACTGCAGGCAAAAAAAGACATAGGAAGAAAACCCAGGAGAAAACAAAGTGAGGTCACATGACCACAGAACTCTAAGTGAACCACTCAGCTGGACCTCAATGGAGAAGCTACAGAGATGGGCTGCTGTCACGTGCAGCACTGAAGGACAAAACAGAGAGTCTGCACGCCATGGAGGGGCCCGGTTCCAGGCTCCAGCCAGCAAGGCGGTCATGGCATCAGTGCCCAGGCTTTGGGAGGAGGCCAGTCACTGCAGAGTTCTGAGAGTCAGCTCACTCACCAGCAGGAAGAGGCCCTCTGGATGATCACAGGGCTCCATTGCAGAAGAGGAGGTTGGTAAGCAGAAGGAGGCCAATTCCCATCCAGTCTCCGCTTTCCACATTTTGATCAATCCTTTGGTGTCTACAGTGACAACCAGCTTCAGCTGAGGATAAGTCACCAAGTTTTTCAAAGGAACAGGCTGCCGAGGGCTTGACCAGATTTCTGCGCCCTGGCAAAAACAAGCATGTTATTTTCAGGCACTCAACAGCACATTCACCTGTGCCTACTCTGCCATGCTGCACACCACACATGGAGCCCACAGAGGAAGAGGAGGTGACTTCATCCTACAGTGCGAGAACTGTAACAATAGGTGTGTCCTCGACAAAGGCAGGAGAGCAGCAGGGGTCTGTAGAGACCTCAAGTCTGGTGGCAGTGCCAGCAGCCCTGAGGGTACTCACAGCAGGCTACAACTGAAGCACTTGCACCCAGGACTTAAAACAGAAAAGGAAGGTACAGACTGAAAGGAAGGCCAGAAACACAGGCCACACCATGCACCTGCCCACCACTCTGTCACCTGGAGACTTTTTTTTTTTTTCTAAAGAGATGTTTCAATACAATAGTAGGGTAACAATGGCTAATAATTACATATTATTATCTTTAATTACTCATAGTAAAAGATAAATGTATTTAATTGTTCAAACAATATTAGCACAAAAAATATTAGTACAAACCTTTTCAGTGAACTGAGAGAAATTAGTAGTATATCTTATCATATATATATATATTTTTTTTTCTTTTCCTTTCTTCCTTTCCTCCATTGTCCCATCCCAGTTTTCTTTCCTCTTAAAGTTTCTTTCCATTTTATAATCTCTATTATACATTTTGAATATTATTTACTCTTTCAGCTTCTCACACTAGGGAGACAACACGATGTTTACACATGTGCGTCTGAGATTATAGGTCTCCAAATTATCCTTCTTTATGGCTGCGTAGTACTCCAGTGCATAGAATGACCACATTGTTCTTAGCCATTACTTGGTTGATGGGCATTCAGGTTGTTTCCAAGATCTAACTATTACAAATTGTGCTACTGTAAACATTGATGCATATATATTGCTGAAGTATGATGCTTTTAATTTTTCTCGGAAGATACCCAGCAGGGGAATAGCTAGACCAAATGGGATCTCCAATCCTAGTTTTCTGAGGAATCTTCACACATTTCCACAGGGGCTGCACCAGTCTACACTCCCAGCAACAGTGGAGAAGGGTTCCTTTTTCCTCATGTTCTCTCTAGCATTTGTTATTGGCCGATTTCTTGATGGCCATTCTCCCCAGGGGGAGATGGGATCACCTGAGGACTCTCATGGCCCTCACCCAACTTAGAA